>JAQJVL010000001.1:8994210-9219210 GCA_035578905.1 Stictocephala bisonia
CAGATATTTGAGAAATTTGTAATGTGACATGATGTTCTTAAAGAGTACCACATTTGCTTTGTCTGCTCTCTCCAATTTGCAATAAATACTATTCAACTCCTGTCCCCAAAATGTTAGACTAAAGATATTAGAGAGTACTTTAATGTGATATCCTGTTCTTGAGGAGTATCACAATTGCTTTGTGTGCTTTCTCCTTTGTGAAATAAATACTCATATACTCTTGTCCCCAAAATGCTAGATGACAGGAATATGAGAACTTTTTAATATAAAATGCTGTTCTTGAGGAGTATCACATTTTCTTTGGGTGCTCCCCATTTGTAAAATAAATAATATTTCACTCCTGTACTGAAAATGTTATACGGCAGGTATTTGAGAATTTTATAATGTGATATGCTGTTCGTAAAGAGTATTACATTTGCTTTGGATGCTCCCTTCTTTGTGAAAAAAAAAAAAACTTACTCCTGTCCTCAAAATGTCAAGTTACAACAATATGAGAGCTTTTTTATGTGATATCCTGTTTTTGAATTTTATCACATTTGCTTTGTGTGCTACCTCCTTTGTGAAATAAATACTCTTTTACTCCTGTCCCCAAAATGCTAGGTAGCAGCTACTTTGGGGACAAAACAAGCAAAACTTTTAATGTGATATGCTACTTTTGAGTAGTATCACATTTGCTTTGCGTGATCTCCTCGCTGTGAACTAAATACTATTTCACTCCTGTCCCCAAAATGTTATAAGGCAGGTATTTGAGAATTTTATAATGTGATATGCTATTCTTAAAGAGTATCACATTTGCTTGTCAATTCAATTTATTTTTCCATTCAAATAACAAAACAATGTTATATTAAACAATCCAAATCTGGAAAAGAGACCCTACATAGGCGGAGCCCTGTGTGGGGAATGGGTTCATCAGTTCATTTCCAGAGCGCACTTATTGCCTTGACTTACCTTTAACCTTATATTAGCTACAGAAATACTTATATCTACATAAATAAAAACAACCAAACATTCTAAATAATAGAGCAACAACAATGACAATACTGAATATTAGGGTATATTTGGGATGGCCTGGATCACACACTCAAACAAACAAAGCTTTCGGTACTTCCTCCTTTGTGAAAAAAAAATACTCTTTTACTCCTGTACTCAAAATGTATGTTACAGTACAACAATATAAGAGCCTTTTGATGTAATATCTTGTTCTTGAGGAGATCACATTTGCTTTAGACACTCCCTCCTTTGTGAAATGAATAATATTTCACTATGGTTCTAAATTTAGCCTCTAAATTATCGTGTCAAACCTGCAGAAGTCTGGACTTGCTTAAGACTGGACTGCTTAAGTCTGGACAATATAGGTAAGAATGGTTTGTGTGGGTGGATAAGAGTTTACAACGACTGTAATCTGCCACTTCCTTGCACGAAATTTATTTTGTGTTGGGCTTCTAAACTCAATAGTGTGCATAAAATAATTTAAATTACCATTTTAAAATTGTGTACTGTAAAATTGATAGCCAATATGGCTGACTATCCACAGTCTCAGTGAAGTGGTTCTTAAGAAAAACAGTGTACAAGTGGTAACCATCCAACAAACATAACCTAACTAGTGCACAAATCTAATCGGGTAGAAACTTGTCCACAACTTTAAAAGTCCACTTAATAATAAAACTACATCAAGACTCTGAATTTGATTGAAAATAAAACATTCATTCCTATGAATCAAGGGCTGGCCTATTTCACAATAACTTAACTGATATCAACTTATAAAGTCAAGTACTTATTGTAGTGGATTCTTATAGTAGAACCAAAATAATAACAATTTCATGACAAATCTATATCAATATGTAGTTATTAGCTAGTATAAAAAGCAAAGAATTAGCTGGTGTCGCCAATGCAAAGCTCCAACTCATTAACAATAGTATTATACAGTAGAGCCTTGCTATCAAACAAAAAGTTATCTGATATGCAGTTTTAACTGGCATACTTGTCCAAAAACCAATACTGTTATAACAATTATCTGAAAATAAAATAATGTATTACTGTTCCATAAAGAAGAAAACTGTATGGCACTCTCTCCCTCCTGGTGAGGGTTCACACCCAGAGTGCTGTACTTGACTTTATGTTGAACAGTGACTGCACCATGTGTGGAGACAACGCCACTTTCATCTATGTATTAAGTGTATGGTATTTAATCGTATGTGACAGAGCGTTTATAGGGAGGGGAATAGCAACACTTTTCAGGCAAGGAATTAACGAAAACAAACTTTTTTTTCAAAATCTGAAATTCTTCTTCTAAATAATTACTCTTTGTAATTATACACAGTACATTTTTCAAGTGCCTTACTGGTTTATTTTAATAGATATACTTACTGTAGTGTATTGTTGTATCTTTTTTTTTAATTTCACTCACCAGTTCACAACTAGTACAAGCCTGTGCATGAACTTTATTCAATGAGTGAAGTACTGACCATTGACTCAGTGGGAATTCAAACCTTGGATCTTGCCCTCTGCAGTCCGAAGCCTTAGCCACTGAACCACCACGCTGGCAAGACTGTTAAAAATTTTAAATTAACAGTGTATCTGCTGTAGACAGTTATTTATTTTTTTTTATCGTACAACTACAGTATTTGTAAAGAGCCTGACTCACAAAAACTGTTTGATTGACTGGAACTCGGCCTCCACACACAGGCTTTGCCCATGTGGAGGTTTTCTCAACATAATATTTATTTTTATTGATTTCTCTGTAACAAAGAGATATGAGAATTAAATAAATTTATTATTATTTAATACTGTAGATTAACTTTAATAGGGTAACATATCAGATAGAATAGTTCCTTCTTAAAACAAATATTGTTTAAGCAAAAACTGAACAAGAGTTATTGCTTATACAGTACAGTTGTGTAATTCCTTAATAACATTCACTTATTGCTACTATTTAGAGGTTTTATTATCATTCCCACTACTGACATTTTTTTCTTATCCATCATCATCATCATCATCATCATCATCATCATGGTCTGTTTACGTCAGATAAGTGAGGTTCTAATGTGTTTTATTAACTCATTAACTAGTTACTAGCTGGGCAGTGTGTTTCACTGGTGCACTGACAAGACATACATTCGTATAATACTAGAAACCGGGATAAGCTTCATGTACCCCAGCATAGATTAGCCAGAATAAGCTAAGCACAGAATCATAAGATAAGCAGTATTGTCTTTTTTTAAAACTAGATGTAACTGCTCATGCTGCTTCCATTAGGGAGTTCAAAAATAAACTATTACAGTGGCTACAACAAAATCCATTTTACAATCTAGAGGAATTTTAAAACCATGCTGTAGATGATTTTTTTAAATTTAAATAAATATACAATATCGGAGTGATGACTAAAATTAAATATAGTTGTTCAAAATAGTTTTGGTTTATGTAAATAGGCTATCATGTAAGTTTGCTGCATTACAATGAAAAGAACTGTCACATTGTTTTCTAGAAGGACCCTACTGATGAACTCACTTTTCACCTTGCTTAAGCCCTCAGTGTTAAAACCGACTATATTTTAAACGGAACCTATTATTTTGAAATTAGCTTGATCCTCAAACAGGTCTTTTTTATTTTGTGTGGTAGCTGCCATAGCTGGGCAATCAAAATTTTTGACAATACGGCTACCAGGATTGTTTCAAATGGCATACGGTTAACAATCCTAAAACCGTACTATTGTACGTGTATGAGTGGGTTGGGTGGGCCCATACACAACTCACCCAAAAAGTTAGTGGGCATAAAATAAGCAAATCATTGTTTATAACTAATTAATTAACCTAATCCTGAAGAACTTACTTTGGAGTTCAATAAATTATGTATATCTTTTGCATTAACTCATTTAGATCAATGCAGCATATGATTGATTTATTTACCTCACACACATACAGTGTTGTTGACCCCCCCCCCACAAACATACAGTGTTGTTGACCCACCTGCCTCCCCACAGACATACAGATGTGTTTATTCCACAGACATATGTTGGACGGGGTAATACTATGTCCAACATTTTACCCCACCCGCCCACCCATACACATACAGTGGTATTGACCCACCCACCCACCCATACACCTACAGTGGTATTGACCCACCCATACACGTACAGTGGTATTGACCCACCCATACACGTACCGGTATTGACCCACCCATACACCAACAGTGGTATTGACCTACCCATACACGTACAGTGGTATTGACCCACCTATACACCTACAGTGGTATTGACCCACCCATACACCAGCAGTGGTATTGACCCACCTATACACCTACAGTGGTATTGACCCACCCATACACGAACAGTGGTATTGACCCACCCATACATGTACAGTGGCATTGACCCACCCATACACGAACAGTGGTATTGACCCACCCATACACGTACAGTGGCATTGACCCACCCATACACGTACAGTGGTATTGACCCACCCATACACGTACAGTGGTATTGACCCACCCATACACGAACAGTGGTATTGACCCACCCATACACCTACAGTGGTATTGACCCACCCATACACGTACAGTGGTATTGACCCACCCATACACGTACAGTGGTATTGACCCACCCATACACCAACAGTGGTATTGACCCACCCATACACGTACAGTGGCATTGACCCACCCATACACGCACAGTGGTATTGACCCACCCATACACGTACAGTGGCATTGACCCACCCATACACGTACAGTGGTATTGACCCACCCATACACGTACAGTGGCATTGACCCACCCATACACGTACAGTGGTATTGACCCACCCATACACGTACAGTGGTATTGACCCACCCATACACGAACAGTGGTATTGACCCACCCATACACGAACAGTGGTATTGACCCACCCATACACGAACAGTGGAATTGACCCACCCGCCCACCCATACACGTAAAGTGTTATTGACCCACCCATACACATATAATGGCATAGACACACACGCACACCCATACATGTACAATGGCGTTGTAAAATTACACCCATCACACTATGTATTATTGCTTGTATAAATTGTTTCTTATAGACAGGGTGCCCCACAACCATTTGAACAAACTTTAACACATTGTTCAGTAGGTCAATACTACAAAATAATGTGTGTGCTATCTCGGTTGGTTTTCTGTCTGGGTGTGATTTTTGCAAAAATCTAAATTTCTCAAAATTGGTGTAAGATAAAATGCCGAAACTCTGTAAGAACATTTATATAAATAGGATACATTTACTGAAAATTATTGTTTGACTAAACAAATGTGTTTCAAAACGGAACCTTTAAAATTATAAATATTTTTAAATTAAAAAAAATGAAAAATATCTTAATCCTTTCAGTTATATGTAAAAAAGGTAGATATAAAAATTGTATTTGTACTTCGAACGGTTTTGTCGTAATAGTGATTTAAAATCAGCTAAATTAACCACTTCAGAAGGCCACAAGTTCTATGTAGTGGTTAAAAATGTTATGAAATATTTTTCCAGTCTCAGGGAAGGCATAGTAACTAATTATGATTATAAAATTGAGAAATAATTAACTCACCGAAAACCGATTGCACAACCTTAATGGTTTTTAAAATAAATTACTTTCTATCCACCCACAAGCTTCCAACTCATCCACAACCAACTTTATTAAGATTTGCAAAGCTTCTAAACGTTTGTATGAAGAATGAAGTATGACACTCAACTGCACTTTAGAAGTAGTTTTCATGTTTGTGTCTGTGCAGGTACATATTGGCAGTAAGTGAAAACCATGTGTACCCGTGGTGGCCGGCTATCAGTGCCACTGGCACCTTGCCCCCAGAGAGCTGCTGGTTCGGCCTCTTTGTCAATATATCTACCTTTCTCTGTAAGATAATTTTCATTAGTTTAGGTTATATAGTTTTAAAGAACCAGTGGGATTGATGGCAGGCAATGTATATATATATGTGGGTAAGAAGGAAGGTTGTCCAGTTGGTAATTTTGTCTTTGGGTATGAGGCACTTAACGAAATATATATATATATATATATATATATATATATATCCAGGGTGTCCCATATATATCCAGCCAGGAGGTCATCTCTTGGGTAAAAAAACAAAAATGTCATGAGTACAAATCGTCTATCTCACAACGTTATCCGTCTGTCTGTCTGCGATTTTTACAAAAAGGTTAATATCTCTGAAGTTGATATTTATAGTATTCATATACCATTGAATTTTAAATTTTGTACAATAATCCGTCTCGAATTGGCGGCCTTTTTAAAATTGTAAATCTAAAAATCTTAATAATCTTAAATATTATTTAAAACCTTTAACTGAAAAAAGTTGAAAAATTTATTTGTACAAATAATAGTACTAAACCTTTTAAGATCAAACAACAATTAACTGATAAATCAAAATTGTTGTCTAATAGAAACGGAATTCTTCTGCCAGTAAATCTTTTTAATTTGATACAAATTTCAATTTCTCAGTTAATTCTTTTTTGTAAAAATACTATTATTTGTACAAATAATTTCTTCAACTTTTTGTTAGTTACAGGTTTTTAATTGCATTTGAAGTTATAGAGGTATTTGGCTTTAAAAACTTAAAATGGCCTCCAATTTGGAAAGGATTATTGTACAAAAATGAAATTTATAGTATATATAAATATTATAAATATAAATTCATGCCAATTTTCATGATTTTATTTCAAATGACTTTAAAGATATTAACCTTTTTGTAACAAGAACATACAGACAAACGAATAATGGTGCGAGATAGACGATCTGTACATATGATGTTTTTTATTTGTTTAAAACCAAGGAATAATCTCCAGAAGTTTGGCTGGATACTTAAGGCCTACTGGATACCCTGTACATAAATATTTTTTGTCAGAAATGATTAGGGAATTAAGTCCTAATATATAAGGTGTCACAAATAAGGTGTCCTGGATGTTTGATTTTCGGATTCTACACCTAATTTAGAGCAAAAGATGAAGGATAAATTTTTAAAATTCTTCTCTGTTTAGTGTCTGTCTCTTAAAAAAAAAATAATAATAATTCAAGAACGGTTTGACCAACTGACTTATAACTCTGTACACTTATTTACACTAGCATTATTAAACAGCATAAATATATCCATTGAGTTATCTTTAGCTATTTCAAAATAGTGGCCATTTAAAATTTTTTATTCCAAATATCTTGTTAACCAAAATTCATTAAAAAATTTTAGATGGCCAAATTTTAAAATGGCTTAAGTTAAATCAATGGCTATTTTTACTGTTTAATATTGTTAATGTAAGGAAGTAAGCAAAAGTTTAAGACAGTTGGTCAAACTGTTCTTGAGTTATTAATTTTTTTACTAACAAAAAAAGACACTAAATGGAGAGGAATTGGAAAAACGTCATCCTTCATTTTTTTGCTCTTAATTAGGCGTAGAATCCTAAAATCAACACGTTTTTGTTACACCTTGTTGTTGTAATTTAGTGAACAGTTGCTTTTACTCATAAGTTTGTCTTTAAACATGGTTTATATTATCATTTTTTCAATTTTTGAAATTAGAGAATTTGAAGTGTTGTCCAGCACAAGGAGACAATAAATAAATTTTAATTTGGTCAGCAGGAACCGTACCACATATGAGTGCTTGCACTACCATTCCTAACATTCTTTATACATACAAATCAAACATATCTATACAAACTCAAAAAGTAGTGAATGGATCCACTTGAAATTTGTACACAATATTGCACTTATATATAAGTGTGATTATATATTTACTATCTAAAATTGTAAACAGGAACAGGGCATTTCAAGCATTTCCTGACCTACATACATTTCACAAATGAAAAATAAATGTCAATGCTGAAAAAGAGCTACTGTGGCAGCTGATTTATGTACATATCATATCTAAATCATATCCTGTAAGTTTTTTAATGTGCACAATCATGTTTATTTATGAAAACAACTTAAGTTACTTTATTTCAGATAAAAATCAAGTAAAACAGTAAACCTTTATTTTTCTAACAACTAAAGTAAAAAACAACAACTAATAGTTAATATCAGAATAAGCCACTGTGAAGCATGGCCGGGCTTAGCTAGTTAGTTATCTTCAAAAACAAATAGTTTCCTTGTACCAGCCAACTCATTAAAAAGTTAGAAAATGAAATGGAAAATTACATTTTAGCAAGTTCATGTTATGTATTATAATTTTAACAATATAACATTGTGGGAACAGTGAGCCTCTGAATACATTGCAACAACTGCATGATATTTAACGGCTCCCAGAGATATCTGACAATCACAGTAACTGGACAAAAGTGGAGTAAAACCAACAATCTTTTTGTCCTTGACTGTAGATGGTCTTCTGCTGAGTGATGAGCCTCGTCAGAAGTGCCTTAGTTATGGATTTAGGTCATGCTTGTATCCTTGCCAGCGCCAGGTCAAAAGGTCTATTACGTACTTTGTATTCATCTTCCGCACCTGTTCACTTGTAATCTTTAAGTTGGCTTCATTCCATATTTGGAAAAAAACTTAAATTACCAAGTCAAGTCATTTGTTTTGTTTACATCCTTTCTCTTTTGTAACAAACTATCAACTTGCAATAATTTCGTTTTTATTGTTAGGGGTTTTTTTTATTCTGTCATCATGTTTTTAATTTCATTGAATTAAGAAGCCTTACAACATCCTTATCTTAGTCAACAGTTAAAAAATAAAAATATTTATGGAAGGAAAAGAAATAAATAATGTTAATGAGAAAATATTATGTAAATTTAGTTTGACTGCACTAATTAATTGAAAATCTTATCCTTGTTGACCAGTACTATACAGGAGTAGTTACGATATTTGATGGTACCATAGAGAGGAAAGGAACAGTG
The DNA here is from genome assembly GCA_035578905.1 of Stictocephala bisonia. NCBI lineage: Eukaryota > Metazoa > Arthropoda > Insecta > Hemiptera > Membracidae > Stictocephala > Stictocephala bisonia. The sequence continues at coordinate 9,003,057 of JAQJVL010000001.1, forward strand.
GTTGCATCCAACGGCTGAATGTGTCTCTAGTAGTTGTTCTCCAGTTTGCCATGTGATTGCAGAGCCAGTACCTTGTCAGTCCCTCCCTTATTCCTCCCAAATACTCAAGGATAAATGTAGTAATTATTACTTCAGATCTATAAAGATGTGCATTAGTTGTAATTTCTATATAACAGCACTGGGTTCACTGCAGCCATAAGTGACCTCTTGTTTATTTTTCTCCGAGATATTTTGATATTTTTTGGTTTGAAAATGTAGAAAATTTACTTCTAGAATAAGACCACTCCAAATGTAAACTAGGAGGTTTTTAAGATCTTGTCAGTTATACAGCGTGTAATTTAAGTAAAAAATTGAAGAAATTTCATCATCTTAGTCACAGCTTTAATTTTTGAAGTGAATGAATACTTCTCATATCTAAAAAAAGTATTGTTGTCATTGTATTAATTTAAGGTGGACGTTTCCAAAACCACTGGTGGCGAAGTTACCACTGGAAAGTCGATAGTCCAATAGTAGACATAAAATTTTGCTGCCAACAGGTCAAAACTTGCCATTCTATTTCAACTGTGTGGTTCCTGTTTATTATTACAATTAGTTATAGTCAGCAATTTATGATTATTAAAGATCCAATATAGTGGACCATTAGTTAATATCAAGAGTTTTTAAATTTAAACTGTAGGTTAGGTTAAAGGGCACTAGGCCAGGAATCGTATATTAGAGAGATAGGACATCAGCAAACTTACCTTAAAAGACAAGTTCACTAACATCAGAGTAGTAGTCACAAACACAAAATACACAAAATCTCACAAATTTTCAACACCACAGGCATTTTCTTCAGGTGAGTAGAGGGAGGGAGAGGGAGAGGGAGAGGGAGAGGGAAAGAGAGAGAGAGAGAGAGAGAGAGAGAGAGAGAGAGAGAGAGTGTGTGAAATTGATTTCAGTCTCTCTCTCTCTCTCTCTCTCTCTCTCTCTCTCTCTCTCTCTCTCTCTCTCTCTCTCTCTCTCTCTCTCTCTCTCTCTCTCTCTCTCTCTCTCTCTCTCTCTCTCTCTCTCTCCCTCCCTCTACTCACCTGAAGAAAATGCCTGTGGTGTTGAAAATTTGTGAGATTTTGTGTATTTTGTGTTTGTGACTACTACTCTGATGTTTGTGAACTTGTCTTTTAATGTAAGTTTGATAATTAATTTTAACTGTAAAGTTTTTTTTAAGTAAAGTTTTACATATTTAACTGTAAAAATTATAAAAATACTAAATTTTTTACAAAAACCAACTTATGGTCTACTAAAACAGTTCTTCATCAATCAAATGACATACTTTAATTTTTACAATACGATCTTTATTCAGGACCAAATTGTTGAAATAGAAACCCATGTTTGTGTCTTTCGTCGAGTGAAACGGCCCCCCTTAACAGCAGATGTAGCAAATGTAGCTGACAAACACATCATACCCTGCAAGTTCTCCAATTGGTTGAAGACAAACTGTTAAATAAGCACTTGTCATTTTTTACGGATTAATTAATTATAAAAGTAATTTTTTACTAACTATCATAACTGAAGGAGATGTCTGTAAGTGGCAACGTAAACTTGAACCTTACTATGTTCCATCATTTTTGTTTGCATTTAGAGGACTTGCCTTCACAGGTATATTTGCTTATGTCCTATCTGTTCTGTTAAAGGAGGCTGTTTCGCTCTTTGAAAAATACCAAAAACATGGGTTTCTATTTTAATGATTCAGTCTGTAGTAATAAACGTAACAACTCTTGATAGGTGAAGACATATTCTAGTGGCCCATAAGATGAGTTTAGTAAAAAATTTAGTGTTTTCATATTTTGTTTGGAGTTTTATATATGAAACTTTAAATATCATATCCCTTGACTATTTTAAATTAAAAAATTGTACAATGTTAACTTATGGTCCACTTGATTGGACCTTTAAAAATCTTACAGTGTTCACTTAACTCATTATAATAATAAACATAAATCATACAGAAGTAGAAAAGGATGTTTTAGCCCGCTGACAGTAAAATTGCATCTCTACTATAGGGCTGTCCACTTCCCAGCAGTGGCTTTTCGGGTTGGGAAACGGATACCTTAAATAATTCTTGGTTTATACCCTTTAATTGAATCTCAAATATGTTTTGCACTCATATATTTATAAGCTAAATCAATGTGTGTGTGTCACTAACAGTGCTGCTTGCTGGTTATGTTCGTCATGTTCAGCTCAAGGAGTTTTCCAAGTGTCGGCCAACTAGTGGGCCAAGCCAAGGGATAAATCTACTAGCCTCTCTCGTTGGATTGGTGTCAGTTGTTGGATTGTTCATTGTCGCTAATTGGCAGATGACAAATGCGCACGGAGTACATAACTTGGGAGCACAATGCTGCTTCTATGGTTCTAATATTTATTTCATATTTCAGGTTTGGAAGCTCTTAAATACGTATAAAATACATTTAATCCACTAGCTGCTTATTAAAAAAAAATTTTAATTAAAAATAAAGCTTATGTCATATAAATAAAATTAATGCGTAAATTTTCAACTTTGTGTCTGTTAACACTGACATAAATTCAATACAAGAGAAAAAGAAAAAAATGTATAAAATAATGTAAAAATCAGACTCTTTCCAAAATCCCTTTCAAACAGAATCAATATTGCTCTTATCATTACTACATTATCAACAATGTTTCAAATAAACCTTACACCAATTTCTAAAATAAAATTTATACACAGCCAAATGAAATCCATTCAAAATAAAGAGAACACCAACATTTCCGTAAGTTAAACAAGTGTTATAAAATAAAAATTATTGATTAAACTAGCTCTTGACCTGGAAAAAAATTTAAGGTCGAACTCCTTTATTATATCTTTAAAGAAATCCAAAATTTCTCTTAAAATTAATTTTCTGATATACATCATTTTTACAATTTTCAGGTTTACATAAAATTGTAGTCTGTGTTATGACATCACTATACTTGTGGTTACGTAATCACTTTAAATATGCTAATCTAGATGTAATGTAGCATATAAATTAATACTAAATAAACAATTAATGAAAACTATTTCAATTGTAGTTTAGTGTTTTTGATAGTGACCTTGTTGATTTGAGTTGTTGATAATTGCTTTTGTGTATTAATTATGAATACAAGTAGTTCACTCTTGTATTCATACATTATGAGTATTCGATATTTCTGTTGTTACGTCATTATTTCTTGTATATGTTAAGGCAGTGTTCTCCTTCCGGATGATACCTGAGATGAACTCCTTCATGCTGTTTGTGCTTCGAACCATCCTTTGCTTCCTTATGCTGTGCCTCAACATAAGTTGCACCATCTGTAGTTACACAGCTTCCAGAATGTTCACTGGTAAGTCTTCTGTCTCAGAGAGTTCCTCTTGGCTCCTGTACTAATGTGTATATCTATTGTTCATGTACATAATCACTTCATTTTGTGTAAAAAACAAAATAGCTTTTGTTGATTAGGAGGAAGTTATTTTTATCACATTATACATGATTTGGTTTGGAGGAAAGCTCAGTTCTAAATATAAATTATAACAGTTATTTACTTATCTCATAAACAAAATAGCTAACTGAATATTTTGATTCTGTTGATCAGTATTTTAAATCTAATGTAGCCAGATAAACTTCAGTAGAAAAGTATTGACTAAAATCTTTTTTTATAATTCACCTATGCAGTATCACTGTCTGACAGTACTCTACTAGAGATTCAGAGAGGTTCAATAGGGGTATCACTGTCTGACAGTACTCTACTAGAGATTCAGAGAGGTTCAGTAGGGGATCACTGGCTGACAGTACTCTACTAGAGGTTCAAGTGGGGTATCACTGGCTGACAGTACTCTACTAGAGGTTCGGATTGGTTTAAGTAGGGTATCACTGGCTGACAGTTCTCTACTACAGGTTCAGATAAGTTCCAGAGGCGTATCACTGGCTGGCAGTTCTCTACTAGAGATTCAGGATGGGTGTCATTGGCTGACAGCACTCTACTAGAGGTTCAGATAAGTTCCGGAGGGGTATCACTGGCTGGCAGTTCTCTACTAGAGATTCAGGATGGGTGTCATTGGCTAACAGCACTCTACTAGAGGTTCAGATAAGTTCCGGAGGGGTATCACTAGCTGGCAGTTCTCTACTAGAGATTCAGGATGGGTAACATTGGCTGACAGTACTTTATTAGAGGTTCATATCAGTTCTGGAGTGGTATCACTGGCTGGCAGTTCTCTATTAAGAGGTCCAGGAGGGCGGACACTGGTGTGAACTAAGTGGACTTGCACAATTTTTTAGTGAGAGGAATAGTAAGGAATTAAAGGGATGAGGTTAATGTCATCATAAGCAACAGGAAAAAAAGTTGTAAAAATGTTAAATCAACTCTCCAAAAGAGAAAATTTAATGTCTCCATGTTCAACTTTTTTGCTCTTATTCAATATTTATGTTAACGGTATAGATTGGTTGTTACACCATTGGCAAAAAATATTATGTTTCTTTAAGTTCCCTCTATATCAATTAAATTACTAGGTTACAACTGTTGACAATATTGCAAGTTACAATGACATGAGACTGAACACCAATTCATTTGGACCTAACACATATTTTATGCCCACATAAGTGTGGAAAGTGCTTTTTAACTCAAGGCAATATATTCAATTACATTCCTGGGAATATTCCTTAACAGAGAGAGGATTGACCTGGAATTAACCTTGAACAGTTTTTGTTCAAGGATGTTGTCTGTCATTTATTTTTATTTATTTATTTACTATTTTAATTGTTGTTGTGGTTCTTCTCTTTCAATCAAAACAATCTTTCAGTCCATTTGGGGTTGCTATCTGGAGTAAGGACAAGAGAAAATTTCAATCTTACTGGAGTTGCCATCAGATACAGAGACGAAACAATTTTTCCGTCCAACTAGGGGTTGCCATCTGGAGGAAGGACAAAACAAACTTTCAATCCAACTGGAGTTGCTATCTGGAGCTGGGACAAAAGAAACTTTCAATCTACCTGGAGTGTGAACAAAACAAACTCATAGTCCATCTGGGGTTGCCATATGGAGTAAGGACAAAGCAAACTTTCGATCCACCTGGTGTTGCAATACAAAGTCACTCAGAATTAGATAACATTTGCGCATGGTTTTCTTTATTTTAAAATATTTTCAAGAATCTAATATTTGTATTTTGAGTCTCCACATTAAACAGTCCACCTTACAACTCTCTTCATTCTCTTCAGACGTCTCTCTCTAGGTATGTCTGTCTCCATTTTGTATTTCTCACCTCTCTTTGATGTCTGTTCTGAATATAAGTCAGTTTTACATATAAACCAATTTTAGGTGTAATCATGGACACTTTAACGTGGCAGCCCTCCCAACCAGGATGGGGATGGCATATTGCCTACACAACCATGGAGTGGTGTCTGATGCTAGTATTGGCACTGGGGATCCTTACTTTTCTCCCTGACTTCAGGAAAATCAGGCTACATGAACCATCCTTAGAGGTAAGAGGTAACTAGGTTATTGCAATTACGGTGTTTTTTTGTTGTTTTTTTTTAAGAAAGGCTGATCCCCTATTTATCCTTATTCTACCCATTCCCCATGGATTAATCTGCATGGGGAATTTATAAGACAGAGTAAAGTGGAGAACCAGTACAGTACAAGGTGAATATTACTGATAAAAATTAACAGTCATGGCCAGGATTCGAACCTGCGTTATCTCTAACCCAGGTGCAAAGTCCAGACACCTTAGACCGCTCGGCCACCATCTCTACCAGTTAATTAACTATTTAAAATTGGTAAATACCTCCTAAACAATAACATAAACAAATGATTAATTATTTGATGGCACGCACATATGTAGCTCTTGATAGTTCTTCGGTCCATTTTAAATGTACAAAACCACACCCCTAATCCCTCCTAAATAATAAATACATGAGTTATCAGTAATGTACACCTTGTACTGTTCTTTTTCTTTCATTCTGATGAATTCTCCACTCAAACTAATAGTCTATGAGGAATGGGTAGAATAAGATTTAAAAGGAGAACAGAACCTAATCCTTAACAAAAAATAAATAAATAATTACTGGCACATACACCAATGAATTTTCTTTTATTTACTTTAATTCACAAGGTTTATCCCTTGATTATTACTAAGATAGATATCTCATGTACAGATGAACAGCCATAACCTGGCACTTGGAACTGGCGAGTCTGAAAGGAAAGGGAGCGGAAATCCCTTACTATTCTGAATCTTACAACATTGACCCAGGTCGCTGCCTTGTTTATTACGGCCGGCCAATGTCCATTCAATCACTAATAAGGGTCTGTCTCCCCTGAACGATGTTTTCAGCCATGAGAGTACACGATTTCTACCTCGAGCCCAAGTGCCAGGTTACAGCTTTTCATCTGTAATAGGAATGCTTATGTCAGTAATTTGATTGTTTGGAGATGTCTGCTACATTATTGGTTTAAATTGCATTAAATTTACTTGGGACTACACAACTGAACCTCAATTCACGATATTTAAGTTAACCTACTCATCCTAAAAAATAAATCAAACAAAAATGGACTTACTTTTTATTATTTTGTTCCCTTACAGCCACTTCAAACTCTAAAGTATTCTGAACTGTTTCAATGCCACTCCTGACCATATTGTTATCTTATCTTGTTAAAGTTAGGTTAGATGGCACTTGACTGATGACAATGAAGTCCCTTAAATACAACAGAGAAAAACTACAGAGAAAAAAGAAACAGCTTTCTTATGGCTGCAGCAAAAAATGCCTTCATTGTAGTCAGGAATAGATTGCAACTTATGTTCATCTTACCTTAACTTGTAGGCTAAAGTAGCTGGTTAATTAAGAACTAAAGCTTCAGGTAAAGACTGCGTTAAGGTGTTATTTAAAATATTTACATGACCAAATGTTTCACCCATGCAGTGATGTGGCATCCTCAGTGGTATCTCTGAGACTGATATCACTGCCTATTATATGGACACATTATGAACGATTAGGTGTATTGTATCTCACTATTTTCCTATTGTTTTTCATATTGATTATCCATGTTTAGCCCCTGAGCTGTTTGAAGAAATGTAAGATTATATCACTTACTTGGAATATTTCGTCTTACAGCTCAAAATAACTGTATGTAAGCTCAGTACATGTTTCGACGTAAGGACGTCATCATCAGCTGGACAAACTGTGAAGTAGTCATTGGATCAACGGCATAGTCATGACAATTAAATTAATATACGAAAATTGTGCGTTTTGTGTTTTTTGTGTATTAATTTAATTGTCATGACTATGCCGTTGATCCAATGACTACTTCACATTTTGTCCAGCTGATGATGACGTCCTTATGACGAAACATGTATTGAGCTTACATACAGTTATTTTGAGCTGTAAGACGAAATATTCCAAGTAAGTGATATAATCTTACATATATATATATGTATATATTGTTTTTCAGTCTCAGAGATACCTTTGAGAATGCCACATCTCTGCATGGGCGAAACGTTTGGTGATATAACTATTGTAAATAACAGCTTGACGCAATTGTTACCTGAAGCTTTAGTTTTTAGTAATAAAATACATCTTTATATCAGTAGTAATAATTAATTAACACGTTTATCCTTGAGGATTTGCGAGGAATAAGGGAGTGACTGGCAAGGTGCTGGCCCTGACATCGCATGGTAAACTGGAGAAAGAATTACTGATTGAACAATTAGTCTGAACGCACGACCAGTGACAGCTGGACATGGGTAAGAAGTGAAGAGGGGGATCTTTTGTGAAAACATTATCCTACTCAAACAGTTTTCTTCAAGAAGTGTTGCATATATATTATTACAATCAGCTGATATTTATTATTGTAATATTTGTTAGTAATATAGTTAGTAGCAACACACCACATTCCTTGACTAATTGTTTAATCAGTACTTGTCTTGTATTCAGCACACTATTAGATGCTACCTCTGTTTCATTCTTATCTGTGATATAATTATTTTCATATAATTGTAACATATTGTTATGTATTTTATAAACTATAAATTTGAATTTGCATTCTGTTCCCAGATGAAAAGAAGATGGGTTGATACAAATTAATGACCTGGACCTTATAAATCCTCCTTAGATAAGATTATTTAAGTATTTCTGTATTAAAGTATGATAATATCAAATATTATTCCTTTTCACCTTTTCTCATCTCTATTAACCTATTGAATTTAATCATTTGTACTGATTACTTTTATATTCATTTTCACTTCACAAAAAACACCCAAAACATGGCTTTCTATTTCAGTGATTCAGTCTATAATAATGATTGTATTACTACACTTGAAGTGTCATTTCATAGGTGAAGACTCGTTGTAGAGAACCTCAAGATGATTTTTGAAAAAACTTTTATAATTTTTTATTGGTTAAATATGTGAAACTTTTAATATCATTTAGCTACTGTATTTTTAATTTGAAATGACATATCATCTTATGTCCTCTAGATTGGGCCTTTAGTAACTATACAGTAATAAAATTAAGTTTAAATAACCTAAAATTACTCTTTAGATTTAATCTGATTGGTTTTAAAAGTTTTTTTTTTTTTTTGTTACAGTGTGCATACTTTGTTTTGATACTTGGTTTTCTTTTCTTATTCAAAGTTAATGAGAAATTTGCACAAAAAGTGTTTTCAGATATTTGAAGTTACGAAAAAGTGCATTATAAGTAAAATCTAAGCAATAACTATAAATATAGATCACTATAACTCATTATAATAATGAAGATGATCTGTACAATTTAATTAGAAAAGCGTGTATTGTTTTAGTCCACCAACGATTAAACTGCATTTATCTACTATGGGGCTGTTGATTTCCCAGTGGTGACTTGGCAGTTTGGGAAACAACCACGTCAAAGCTCTGGGCAAAGGGAAAGTAATAGTTCCAAAGTCTTGCTAAAATGTCCAATCAAGAATAAGGACATTCAAATATGAGTTAACATATAGTATATCTAGCATGAAGGGGCAAGCATGGGATGGGACTCATGATAGATAAACATTTAGTATAGTGTAAAATATAATTTCTGTTATTTACAAAAAGCTGTGAACTAAAATTTCAAGACTAAAGTAAAATAGATTTTTTAAGGTGACATGAATAAAAATGTTTTAAATTTTAATAATTACTTGTTTTTATTGTCATAATTTTTTATTAATAAGGTTCTAGATTTTTTTTCTTGAAATGTACTCTTTCATAGCTTCAACTATCTGAAAACACTTGTTTGCATATTTCTCTTTAACTTTTAATTACCAAAGTAAACCAAACATCAAAACCAAGTACACTGCAATGAAAGTACAACTTTTATAACAAACAGTTTAAATTAAAAGAGTTGTTTTAGGTTATTTCAATTTCATTTTATTACTAATATTATTCTTTTGAAAAATATCTATCAGAATTTTTGATAGAGATTTTTGTATATCACATTATTTAACCCAGTATTTTATAGCTAAAGCCAAAACATTTCCTTCACTGCGACAAAATTGATTTCTTTGCAAATATTCTATCTTCTATAGTTATAAAAATGAAACATTTTCGTGTACACAATAAACGAAAAGTAGTGAATGGATTTACTTGGAAATTTTTTCAAAACATTGCATTTATGTATAAGAGTGTTTTTATATATTTAGTTCCTCAAAATGTAAACGGGAACAAGGCATTTCAAGCATTTACAAACCTACCTACATTTCACAAATTAAAATAAATGTCAGTGCTGATCTGATTTATTTGCATATTATATCCAAATCATATCCTTTAAGGTTATTAATATCAACAGATGATTGTTTATCTATGAAAACAGCTGTTACTTTATTTAAGATAAAATCAAATTAAGCCAAAGCAAAGTGTGACCAGGATTAGCTATTATTTATACTAATGAAATATACCATCAGCAAACATGTGACACAGTATCTGATAAATGTAACACATCCAGTTGACCAGGGAAGTGGAGTTCCCGTGTCGTCTGCAAAGGCCTTCACCATTATGTAGGATTACAAAACTGGCCTTGACCGTGAAACAATATCTTCTATGCTTTTCAATCTAACCTTGATTGCCTTCATTTTCCATGTGCTTTAATAGGATTTTGCTAGTCATCATTCATTATACTACTATTTTTATTTCACTGTGGGAAAAGTTAGTATGATAAAGTAGGCCTACTTTTTAAGGATGGTATTTTTTACAAAGGCATTTCCTGGTCATCTATACAGATCCATCTTTAACCCTCTTATATTAGTCATAAAAATATTTTAGATACACAATTAAGTTTTCAATTAATTTTTTATCAAAAATCAAATGATTTATTCCCAGAACAATACAAAGATAAAACAGAATATAATTGATTGCATAGGCATCGTCAAATTAACAAAAGGCAACAAACTATAGGTATATATTTTTTTAGGTTAGGCTAAAAGCTACTATAGTCGGTGCATTATGTTCACCCGAGTTTGAAGGTTTTTTTATAAGAAGCTGAGATGTCTCTGAAAACTCCAATCGTACCATTGTTTTCCAATCATACCAGTGATTTTATATTGATTCAAATTAATTTAAATTTATCAATTTAAGTTATTTTAAATTTATTTAATTCAATGTAAAATCACTGCATACATAAGAAAATGATGTATCATAACTATATATGTAATAAGGATTACAACAAGACAAAATAATTAATTTTACAATCTCTAAAAGCCAAGAAAACAATGTTTCAGGAAATTTATGAGAGCTTATTTTTCTTGAAAACATAAAACTCTAAAATTCATAAAACTTAAAGGAAACATTCCTATCAACCACACATAAAATATAAATGCGCTATATGAACGGGTTACTGATTAATGACGATGTAAATTTGATGAACAGTGAAAACTATTTTAAATTCCAGTACTTTTTTTGTTTTAACTAGGATAAAAATTATTAGTACTTATAATACAATTTGTATGTCATGATGCACAATTAAATAAGGAAAACAATGGTATTATTGGGGTTTTCATACACCTCGCAGTTTCCTAGAAAACAACCTTCAAACTCGGGTGCACATGATTTCTGCGCCTGACAGAGTTTTTTCATTAGGAGAGATAGGACATCAGCAAAGTTACCTTAGAAGTCCACTAAAACCTGTTTTATTTGTTTACTACTTCTGTCATGTTAGTGGACTTGTCTTCTAAGGTAAGTTTGCTGATGTCCTATCTCTCCTAATATACATAACCTAATGTACATACAACATGAAGACACTAAAAAATATATTATAACAAGAAAATTCATAATCTGTTTTACATTATCTAAGGTTCAAAAATTATATACGAGTTACCATTAGAACATTGTAAACAAGAACCATGTATAAATTTAAATTGAAGAAAATAAAGAACATTTAAAAACAATTATTTACCAATAGAGATCTTAAAAAAAGAGATCTTATTTAATTTTAAATCAGTATTATTCAAAGTTTTAATTGATTGATGTAACTTATTGAGTAATATAATAGATCTGACACTTTTCTGTGTTTTTAAGTATTTACAATAATATAAATAATATTTTTATAATGTCTAATGTCATGCTTGAATAAGAACTAAAGCTGCATAAATTATTTTTAATAAGTATTAAGCATTCAAAAATATATTGGAAAATACAAGGCAGTGGCAAAATTTTAAGATTGATAAACAATTGTTTACACGATGTAAACATTGAGTGTACCCTAATAAATATTATATAAAATTCCATTTACAACAGTATGATTAGCACATATATTATTATTCTTATTGCTTGTTATACATAATCTAGTAAAGTATGCTTATAAATTTTTATTTGATTTGAACACAAACAAATTGTTCAGATATTGTTATCAGTTACAAGGAGTCAATGCCATTTTTGGATTTACTTTATTCACACTCACCAAATAGACAAAATTATACAAACTTTTTTAACCAAAGTCATAAAACTGTGTTTTTTAACTTTTGCTTACCCTCATATGTATTGTTATAAATTATGTCTGTAGCTGTTCTTATTACAGACTAATTTAGATATGATAATCCAAAATTATTTAACTGTCTTTTTAAAGATATATTCTCTTAATTAAAAAAATTTGCTTTTGTACCAGTCTCAATTGTTAAAGTATGCTAACCATTATGCATATTTATTGATAACCGCAATGTGGTGGCTCACTGGCTTAAGCCTCAGACTGTGGATTTTACAAGGTTTGAATCCCCCACTGAGCTTGTCAAATAAAGATCACACACATACCTGTAAGTCCATTAAAATGGAAAAAAATTTAAATTTGCGAGGAACACTTAATAAGTAATAATGAACCGTTATCAGAACACAGTTGTTTACATTACAGTTGTTTACTTGTACACACATATCCTTATTTTACTGATTTAATAGTACATAAAAGAACACAATCAATGCATCTAAATGTATTGTAACAGTTCTATAGTTAGATGGAAAAAAGTTGAGTAATCACAATAAAGTAAGTGCATATGAGATAGGCCCTATTGAATAATAGTCTTGACTATAGTATTGCTTACAAATAGATATCTCATGTAATAGGGATATTTATGCCAGTAATTTGGTTAGTTAGTAAGGTCTGCTACCACAGCTGGTTTAAACTGCACTAAATTAACATTGGACTACACTAGCGCTGCACAATGAACCACAAAAACAGCTGATGATTTGAGACAAAACATTTAACATTGGATGAGAAATCTATCTGTGTGCTTATCAATGGTAATAAAGACAACTCAGATATTCAACTTAACAAATAGAACAGGTAATGTAACAATTTATAGAATACCACAAATTTATATTTTTGTTATAAACCAGTGCTTTTCTGAAGGGGTATTTATTGTCTTATTTAACGCACCACGGTCTCCCTGTTAAATGGCATCAAACAAATGTCTTCCTATCTTGGAGCATGACTATACTCAGCTCCCTTCAAGTACTAGAACTGATGCTTCTTATCTTGGAGCATGGATACTCAGCTCCCTTCAGATACTAGAGCTGATGATTCTTATCTTGGAGCATGGATACTCAGCTCCCTTCAGATACTATAGCTGATGCTTCTTATCTTGGAGTCTGGCTATACTCAGCTCCCTTCAGATACTATAGCTGATGCTTCTTATCTTGGAGTCTGGCTATACTCAGCTCCCTTCAGATACTAGAACTGATGCTTCTTATCTTGGAGTCTGGCTATACTCAGCTCCCTTCAGATACTAGAACTGATGCTTCTTATCTTGGAGTCTGGCTATACACAGCTTCCTTCAAGTACTAGAACTGATGCTTCTTACCTTGGAGTCTGGCTATACTCAGCTCCCTTCAGATACTAGAGCTGATGCTTCTTATCTTGGAGTCTGGCTATACTCAGCTCCCTTCAGATACTATAGCTGATGCTTCTTATTTTGGAGTCTGGCTATACACAGCTTCCTTCAAGTACTAGAACTGATGCTTCTTACCTTGGAGTCTGGCTATACACAGCTCCCTTCAAGTACTAGAACTGATGCTTCTTACCTTGGAGTCTGGCTATACACAGCTCCCTTCAAGTACTAGAACTGATGCTTCTTACCTTGGAGTCTGGCTATACTCAGCTCCCTTCAAGTACTAGAACTGATGCTTCTTATCTTGGAGCATGGATACTCAGCTCCCTTCAGATACTATAGCTGATGCTTCTTATCTTGGAGTCTGGCTATACACAGCTCCCTTCAGATACTAGAGCTGATGCTTCTTATGTTGGAGCATGGATACTCAGCTCCCTTCAGATACTATAGCTGATGCTTCTTATCTTGGAGTCTGGCTATACACAGCTCCCTTCAGATACTAGAGCTGATGCTTCTTATCTTGGAGCATGGATACTCAGCTCCCTTCAGATACTATAGCTGATGCTTCTTATCTTGGAGTCTGGCTATACACAGCTCCCTTCAAGTACTAGAACTGATGCTTCTTATCTTGGAGTCTGGCTATACACAGCTCCCTTCAAGTACTAGAACTGATGCTTCTTATCTTAGAGTCTGGCTATACTCAGCTCCCTTCAGATACTAGAGCTGATGCTTCTTATCTTGGAGTCTGGCTATACTCAGCTCCCTTCAAGTACTAAAACTGATGCTTCTTATCTTAAAGTATGACTAGACTTAGCTTATGTATCAGGCTTAGCTCAGACTGCTTTTATTAGTATCTGAAGACAAGCAGGTAGTTTCCTTCAGAAACTAGAATTAAGGCTACCTCTCTTGGAGGATGCTGTAGTTTCAACTCGACTAGTCTTAACAACCTTTCTTAAGTCCCAAGCTATTATTCAGTCATACATTTTTTGTACTAGCTTATTATACTTTTTATCAAACCTTTTTATGTTATCTTAAAGTTTTTTTTTATTAATATCGTTTGTAATAACCACCATTATTGATTCTTTAGTAATCTTTTAGATCATAGGACGGATCGCTAGCGGAAATCAATCACCATATTAAGAACACGAGACAATTATTATACAACACAAGACTACTAAAATATAAGTACCAGTTAATTTATATACAGGGTGGGGAAAAACATAGAAACGCTTTCACAACTTTTGTATGACTTCACTTGTAAATGTGAAATCTTGTACATGATCATGGTTAGAAAGAACTTACTTTTCTATGCCATTAGCGACATAAAGTCTTTTCAGGGGAACGGCCCACGAGGAGTTGAACGAAAATCTTCAATGTAAGCCTAGGTCGAGTTTGGTGTCAAATAAAAGGTCTATTCAAGAGAAATTAGTTGCCACAAACTGGACTTTGAAATGTTTATCCTTTCCAGAGTAGCAGTCATTTGAATTTCAAAGTAACTAATTTGAACAATATTATTTCTCCGCTTTTTAACGGTTTTAAGTAAATTATTTTGATAAAAAATTATACTTTATGGAACACAATTATTGAAAAAAAAAAAAATAATCAAATTATCTATGGAAAAAAATAATGCTGTTGTGAAAACGTTTCCATGTTTTGTTTCACCCTGTTTCTCATCTATGAAAGTACACACTACTAGTTCGTTATTGCAAGTGCTGACAATCGTATGCATATAATTACAACTGTGTCTCAACTTACATTTTTTCAATTGTGTTTTTAACCCTCTCGTTCACTCACCCAAACACGCGCGTATGTAAGCGATTAGTATTATTCCGTAGCTACGTAACTGTGGCTAGATTAGATTAGGCGCGCGATGAGATGTTGGGTAGGTAGGCAGGGAAGAAGACTGGGACTGCTGAAGACTGCACCAAGTTCTCAGGATGATTGGGCGAGCAAGGAGGCGGGTGCAAGACGTTGTTATCAAATATAAGCTACACTTTTCTACTTTATCAATTTCTTTTGAAGTGCATATCAAGTATAGTTAACAAAGATATAATAAACAGTATTTTGCTTAAAAAGATCTTGCAAGCAATACAAATAATATTTATAAAAATATATTTTTTTAAATAACTTTTTTACTTATTAACATATGGAAGGTCACCCGGAATATATAGGGGTCCTCGCTATGGAACGAGCTGGGAAATTATGTACAGTGAGTTGGTGGTTTATGAACACGCGCGCGTGGTCAAGGTCAGGCACGTAAGAACGATGAACGTAAGCCTACGCATGGTGAGGATCCCCCCTTTCATCTGGCCGCCACGCAGGATCCTTGCTGGAGGGGGGGCAGGTGATGATAAGGTTTGTAGGCCGCGCGTCCCCCTCGGGTTCGCTTTGCACTTGTTCAGTACCTTCAGTTTGTTCGTGATAAGGACAGCGTACGCACGGTAATAACAGGACGAGCTCGCTATCATCTCGCTCGCGTAGTTCTAGGTACTCATCAATTTTAACTTGTACTTACTGTAAATGAATATACTTAATATGGAAAAATTTAGTTTTCTCGTTTTTAATATATTTAATTTTATTTTATTTTTTATTATTTATTTTTGCTTTACCAAAGGGATTTAGTTTTGCAATAATATTTGTGGAATACTTTATACAGATTTATTATCTTTCGTAGGGTTTTCTACAGTCGACATTTAAATAAAAATATCAAACTATGCTAATTGTATTATAATTATTTGTTAAACCAGGTCTTTCCAATTAAACACAATTGATTTAAACTTTACAATCACTTATCACGACTTAGAATTTAAATTGGATTGAAGTATGTTTAATAATACATTTTTTGTTGATTATTACCATTCATTGAATTTTCTATGAGATAATTTTTTTTTTATTTTAAAAAAATAAAATTACAACATTTTTTATTAGCATGTACATTTAATTTTTCATGATCAATAAAGTAGCAATAAATGCTAGTATTGTATTTTAAATAATTATGTTTTTATAATGATTTTTGCCTCAGGCATGAGAGGGTGTGGGAAGATCCAGAAAAAAAGTGATTCTTAAGGGACCTTTTCCAACTTAACAGGAAACTGGGAAAATTCATTAAAAATACAAATTTGCCTCCGTCGGATTTTATAAACTTTATCTGTTCCTTCGTATTTTAAGTAAACAATTCTATCGAATCTCTGAGTATTGCAAAGTGAGAAATTGGATTTATGGCGATTGCTTTCCTGTAGAAAAATATCTACTTTTAAAATTTAAATAAATACATATGTAATTTGTACATAGTTGTACTAAGGAAGTAGTTTTTCTTTTATTCCAGTTAGAAGACGTCGATGGCTTGTGTTAGTAGACCAAAGCCTCCTTCCTTCTGGGGACAGACGGCATTATTGGTGCTGCTGACGGTCCATGTGGGCAGCGATGCTCAGGTAGACCTTCCTCCGGACTCTCTGTACTTCGACCCTCGGTATCAATTCAACCCAAGTCCTCTGCCGTTTCCCGCGAGCACGCAAGGCAAGGCGGACCAAAGGTCTTTCAGCAATCCCAGCCAGTTTCCTCAAGTGAACTATGATCCAAAAAAACCTGTGAGCGAACTGAACCTCGACGAGGCATTAAACGCCTTCCTCAAAACACAAGATCCAAAGTACTACCATTACTACCAAAACGGGAACTCCAGAGTCGGAGGAACTCCAGAGTCCACGGGGCGGTCGCAGATAGCCGCTCTCTTGAAGCAGATCGACGATGTGGGATCCCAACAGTGCACAGCTAACGTCCTCGCCCAGTGGAACTTTGAAACAAACGTCAACCAAGTTACTCAACTGGAAGCGGTGAGTACTCGAAAAATTTAAATAGTTTTTTAAATTTTATTGTTTAGAAATATTTTTACGGGATTTTATGTATCAATAATTCAATAAGTAGTTCTTAACCTAATATTAACATGTTTATTTTGTTAATATTACAGTCTAGAGCGTCTACCTAATTCACGTTCACTAAAGAGAAACCTGAAAGATATTTTCCTGAATTTCCAAAAGGATATTTTGGATATTTTTCAAAAGATAGTCTAGACACATAATTATTTGGATACGAATTCAGTAGTTAACAAGGTTAATCGAGAGGTTCCTTCATGATAACATAGAGAAAAAAGAAACTGAGGACGCCCTCTTGTAGCCGCAGCGAACGACTCACTTGTAGTTATAAGTTCTGTATCTACAACATCTATTTTACATCTTTGATAATAATTATTAAGTTTATTCCTGAGAATTTTACTCCTCAAGTAAAGGGATAGACTGACAAAGTGCAATCGTATGGCAAACTGGTGAAATATTAACTTCTCGACACACATTTAGCACTATTGGGTGCAACCTCTGTTTCTTTCTTCTCTGTGGTGATAATAAACACAAATGTCCGGAAACATACATAAAGTTGGTAAAGGGCAAAGTTTTGCTCTAATAGTAGGCCTAACGACAAAAGTCAACCAGGAAGTAGGGGGAAGGGGAGAAGAGGGTTGTGTTAAAATGTGCCTGTTAAAGAGTAAGTGATAGTCGAGACCAGGGGTTTATAAAACTATTATAAAATATATCAAATCAATTTGAGGCCACTGGCTTCCACTCCAACAATACTCCAAGGGACTCTTCGGCTGAATCCAATCAGCTATTCTCCCTCTACCTCCCCATTACACAGGACCTCCCACGTCAGAACGGTCGCTTAAAATTCGAAGCCCACCTCTACGTACTGCTTTCCAGTTGAGCATCAAATGTCTCGCCCAATACTAGCTGGGTCATAACGTGGAACAGTTTTGATCGACGAAATAAGTTCCTTGTTAACGATCCGTCAATATCTGTAGGTGGGATGAACCTCCCTTGTAGGAAGTGGACATTGTTGAATCGATTCCGAACTGGCGCGAGCAAATGCAAATACTGGAAACATGGTGGGGATTGCCATTAGATCAGTCATGTGGTTGGGGGGTCTATCCACACAATGGATCACATAGTTACAGAGTACCCTCTGCGTTCTTTTACGGATGGATTATCTAGCATGAATTGAATCTGTGTGGTAGTTCTTATATGGATTTATGGATTGGATTTAGTTTTGTGTTAGGAGTTCATTTTATTATTTCTATCGATGAATAACGTGACTTTTGGATATAGTCCCAAATATATTACTGCCTTTTTGGAATTAGTAGATTTTGACTGACAGCAAACCATACGCTATGTATATAAATATATTATGTCAACGTTGAGAATAGTATATTCTTTATCAAAATGTATTTCATTTAGTCTAAGATCCATGGTTTCAAGCCATGTGCGTGATTTTTGCGTAAAAAATTAATCTAAATAAATATATACTTATTTTTAATTTGCGTTTAACGTATAAATCTAGAACTTACCATAAATGATCAAACCTTCAACTAATTATATCTTGACAAAAATATGTATTTTTGTTCCATTTCATTATTTGAATCGATCGTCCTACAACGAATTAGGAGTGAGTACGCCTTTTCACTTAATTTATCCACTGTTAAATGCGTTATTGACTGATAAACACATGACGAAACAGATTTTTTTACAAGGTGGGATTAAATTCTTTATTTCAATTGTTTAGATAAAGTATATACCATTCATCTCGCAGTGAAAAAAGAAACAGAGGTCGCTTTTGATGGCCACATCGAATGCCTCAGCGGTCGTTTTATATATATATACATATATATATATATATATATATATATATATATATATATATATATATATATTTACAACTAATGTACGTCTTTATACATTTGTAGTAGTAATTAGAATGTTCATTCTTAAGTATTTGTGAGGAATAAAGGGAGGAACTGACAAGGTGCTCCTCATCGTAAGGCAAACTAAAGAAATAACTACTCGACACACATACACATATTTAGCGCACCATCAGATGCGACCTCTGTTTATTTATTCTGTGTGACTATCTTAAATTCCAATACATTGATTGGGGATCCAAGGAAATGTGCTTAATTGCATTTGCCTGAGGGTCACCTGGGTATTGTTGGCAAGCGGCCTCAACCTGACTCGCCGCCCGTCTGAAGAACACAACCATTTAGTTAAACGTTAATAAAACCATATTATGGCGACCTTGTGTTTATGTGCTTTGTAATTCCGAACGAATGAAAACTTTGAATGGCGGCAAATAAATAATAATAAGTTAATTCAATTAATAATAAAATTATAGTACTAAGTTCTAGGGGTTTTATTTCATTTTATATAATAAATGTGTTAAGTTAGCCTATATGCGTCAATACATTTATACAGGGTAAATCAAAAATAGGTTATGTACAACAACAAAAATGAAAAAGTTCTCATAAACTTAAATCCGAAAACACGTACTGTATTATATTACTATATGCCTTTCTTTTACGAAAGTAGATTTCATTTATAGACTGATTGAGTTAATTCAGTAAAATTTGGATGGCTGTGTTCTTTATCGCTGTAAAAAACTATATACAAGTTGGGTGTTTTCAAAATGTTAGTGTAATTTTATTTTATTTTTCTTTCAAAGCCAAACTGTAAAAAATCTCATAGTTGGTTAAACAATTCACTAGAGAGAAAACAAACGCTAAACTGAAAATCCAAATCCAGCGATATGCTTGCTTTTGGATTTGGTACACTAATAACAGATATGATGATTTCTTTAAAAAACGTGCAGTACTTTTACAATAAGCATAATAGGTAAGTTGTCCTCACAATATCACAAAAATCGTGATTTCTCACTAATTGGTTTACTGATTTCAAAATCAAGCATATCGTTGGATGGATTTGTTTAAAAAAATATCATTTTCAACCAACGATAAGATTTTTCACAGTTAGACTTAGAAAAAAGAACAATCCAACACTATTTTTAAAATTCCAATTTAATAAAATCGCTTGTTTTCACTGTTCAAAAACACAACCATTTAGAATTTTACTAAATTATCTCAATCGGTTTAGTGTGCAATATATTTAGTAAAAATAAGAAAACAAAATGGCAACACAAGGAAGAAAGAAACAGAGGTCGCATCTTGGATATTGCGCTGAATGTGTGTCGAATAGTTGGTTCTTCAGTTTGCCATGCGATGGCAGGACCACTCTTTCAGTTCCTCCCTTAGCCCCCCAAATCCTCAAGGATAAACGTAGTAATTATTACTACAGATGTATAAAGATGTAAATTAGTTGTAATATCTTTATAACGGCCACTGAGGCGTTCGCTCCGGCCATAAGAAAGCGAACTCTGTTTCTTTATTCTGTATGATGGCATCTAGTGGGTGAAATAGTCGTTTGCATCCAAGTACAAAAGATGTTTCTCAGTGGTGTAGGTAATCGCCCCTTGAAGTTAAGGAACGTATTTTTATTTACCTAGAACAGATGGTGGATGGTTTGTTTGAAAACATTAACATTATCTACTATTTATTACTATGGTTTCTTCAATTTAAAAATCGATTGGTTTAAATTAAAAAAATTGTTAAATGTTAAAAGTTGAAAACATTTCGGTAAGAAATTCACTTTTATTAAAAACATATGTTTTCCAGATTAAATGCTATATTAATGATAAAGATATATTCTCTAAACCACTAAAGCAAACAAAATTTAATCTTAAAAACTAATAAAAAAGAACTGTAACAACACATTATTTCTAATTTCAACATGGCCTTATTTCTCTAGACTTATTTATTGTAGTGAGTAGCCTATAGGCCACACATCTAACTGGCATGAGACAGTAACTCGTTTTGAGTTTGTGGAGATTGACTCTTAGACCGCTGAACTCAGACGAGTTCGGTAACTGTCAAAGTTTTAAAGAAACTTTACATTAATGTGTTATTAATTGTGGAATTGAATTTATTACAATCAATTTGGTTTTTATCTAAATCAATGCAATATTACCTAATAATAAAATATTTTGATTGGCATTACTCTTTTTAAAAATGATTTTACTGGTATTTATTTTAAATGGATTTATATTTCTTCCTTTTATTATTATTAAAAAAAAAAATTTTTAACTGGCTCTATTGTAACTTTAAACATTAGATTAAGATTAGATTATTGTAGTTGCATATTTGATTAAGAGTAACGCGTTGTAGGTTATAGGAGAAACAGTTACACATTTGATAAAGGGTAATGCGTTGTAGGTCATAGGAGGAACAGTTACGTACTTGATAAAGGGTAACGCGTTGTAAGTTATAGGAGGAACAGTTGCACATTTGATAAAGGGTAATGCGTTGTAGGTCATAGGAGAAACAGTTACGTACTTGATAAAGGGTAACGCGTTGTAAGTTATAGGAGGAACACTTGCACATTTGATAAAGGGTAATGCGTTGTAGGTCATAGGAGGAACAGTTACGTACTTGATAAAGGGTAACGCGTTGTAAGTTATAGGAGGAACACTTGCACATTTGATAAAGGGTAATGCGTTGTAGGTCATAGGAGGAACAGTTACGTACTTAATAAAGGGTAACGCGTTGTAAGTTATAGGAGGAACAGTTGCACATTTGATAAAGGGTAATGCGTTGTAGGTCATAGGAGGAACAGTTACGTACTTGATAAAGGGTAACGCGTTGTAAGTTATAGGAGGAACACTTGCACATTTGATAAAGGGTAATGCGTTGTAGGTCATAGGAGGAACAGTTACGTACTTGATAAAGGGTAACGCGTTGTAAGTTATAGGAGGAACACTTGCACATTTGATAAAGGGTAATGCGTTGTAGGTCATAGGAGGAACAGTTACGTACTTGATAAAGGGTAACGCGTTGTAAGTTATAGGAGGAACACTTGCACATTTGATAAAGGGTAATGCGTTGTAGGTCATAGGAGGAACAGTTACGTACTTGATAAAGGGTAACGCGTTGTAAGTTATAGGAGGAACACTTGCACATTTGATAAAGGGTAATGCGTTGTAGGTCATAGGAGGAACAGTTACGTACTTGATAAAGGGTAACGCGTTGTAAGTTATAGGAGGAACAGTTGCACATTTGATAAAGGGTAATGCGTTGTATGTCATAGGAGGAACAGTTACGTACTTGATAAAGGGTAACGCGTTGTAGGTTAGAGGAGGAACAGTTATACATTTGATAAAGGGTAATGCGTTGTAGGTCATAGGAGGAACAGTTACGTACTTGATAAAGGGTAACGCGTTGTAGGTTAGAGGAGGAACAGTTATACATTTGATAAAGGGTAACGCGTTGTAGGTTAGAGGAGGAACAGTTATACATTTGATAAAGGGTAACGCGTTGTAGGTTAGAGGAGGAACAGTTATACATTTGATAAAGGGTAACGCGTTGTAGGTTAGAGGAGGAACAGTTATACATTTGATAAAGGGTAATGCGTTGTATGTCATAGGAGGAACAGTTACGTACTTGATAAAGAGTAACGCGTTGTAGGTTAGAGGAGGAACAGTTATACATTTGATAAAGGGTAACGCGTTGTAGGTTAGAGGAGGAACAGTTATACATTTGATAAACGGTAACGCGTTGTAGGTTATAGGAGAAACAGTTACACATTTGATAAAGGGTAATGCGTTGTAAGTCATAGGAGGAACAGTTACGTACTTGATAAAGGGTAACGCGTTGTAAGTTATAGGAGGAACAGTTGCACATTTGATAAAGGGTAATGCGTTGTAGGTCATAGGAGGAACAGTTACGTACTTGATAAAGGGTAACGCGTTGTAAGTTATAGGAGGAACAGTTGCACATTTGATAAAGGGTAATGCGTTGTAGGTCATAGGAGGAACAGTTACGTACTTGATAAAGGGTAACGCGTTGTAAGTTATAGGAGGAACACTTGCACATTTGATAAAGGGTAATGCGTTGTAAGTCATAGGAGGAACAGTTACGTACTTGATAAAGGATAACGCGTTGTAAGTTATAGGAGGAACAGTTGCACATTTGATAAAGGGTAATGCGTTGTAGGTCATAGGAGGAACAGTTACGTACTTGATAAAGGGTAACGCGTTGTAAGTTATAGGAGGAACAGTTGCACATTTGATAAAGGGTAATGCGTTGTAGGTCATAGGAGGAACAGTTACGTACTTGATAAAGGGTAACGCGTTGTAAGTTATAGGAGGAACAGTTGCACATTTGATAAAGGGTAATGCGTTGTATGTCATAGGAGGAACAGTTACGTACTTGATAAAGGGTAACGCGTTGTAGGTTAGAGGAGGAACAGTTATACATTTGATAAAGGGTAATGCGTTGTAGGTCATAGGAGGAACAGTTACGTACTTGATAAAGGGTAACGCGTTGTAGGTTAGAGGAGGAACAGTTATACATTTGATAAAGGGTAACGCGTTGTAGGTTAGAGGAGGAACAGTTATACATTTGATAAAGGGTAACGCGTTGTAGGTTAGAGGAGGAACAGTTATACATTTGATAAAGGGTAACGCGTTGTAGGTTAGAGGAGGAACAGTTATACATTTGATAAAGGGTAATGCGTTGTATGTCATAGGAGGAACAGTTACGTACTTGATAAAGAGTAACGCGTTGTAGGTTAGAGGAGGAACAGTTATACATTTGATAAAGGGTAACGCGTTGTAGGTTAGAGGAGGAACAGTTATACATTTGATAAAAGGTAATGCGTTGTAAGTCATAGGAGGAACAGTTACGTACTTGATAAAGGGTAACGCGTTGTAAGTTATAGGAGGAACAGTTGCACATTTGATAAAGGGTAATGCGTTGTAGGTCATAGGAGGAACAGTTACGTACTTGATAAAGGGTAACGCGTTGTAAGTTATAGGAGGAACAGTTGCACATTTGATAAAGGGTAATGCGTTGTAGGTCATAGGAGGAACAGTTACGTACTTGATAAAGGGTAACGCGTTGTAAGTTATAGGAGGAACACTTGCACATTTGATAAAGGGTAATGCGTTGTAAGTCATAGGAGGAACAGTTACGTACTTGATAAAGGATAACGCGTTGTAAGTTATAGGAGGAACAGTTGCACATTTGATAAAGGGTAATGCGTTGTAGGTCATAGGAGGAACAGTTACGTACTTGATAAAGGGTAACGCGTTGTAAGTTATAGGAGGAACAGTTGCACATTTGATAAAGGGTAATGCGTTGTAGGTCATAGGAGGAACAGTTACGTACTTGATAAAGGGTAACGCGTTGTAAGTTATAGGAGGAACAGTTGCACATTTGATAAAGGGTAATGCGTTGTAGGTCATAGGAGGAACAGTTACGTACTTGATAAAGGGTAACGCGTTGTAAGTTATAGGAGGAACACTTGCACATTTGATAAAGGGTAATGCGTTGTAGGTCATAGGAGGAACAGTTACGTACTTGATAAAGGGTAACGCGTTGTAAGTTATAGGAGGAACACTTGCACATTTGATAAAGGGTAATGCGTTGTAGGTCATAGGAGGAACAGTTACGTACTTGATAAAGGGTAACGCGTTGTAAGTTATAGGAGGAATACTTGCACATTTGATAAAGGGTAATGCGTTGTAGGTCATAGGAGGAACAGTTACGTACTTGATAAAGGGTAACGCGTTGTAAGTTATAGGAGGAACACTTGCACATTTGATAAAGGGTAATGCGTTGTAGGTCATAGGAGGAACAGTTACGTACTTGATAAAGGGTAACGCGTTGTAAGTTATAGGAGGAACACTTGCACATTTGATAAAGGGTAATGCGTTGTAGGTCATAGGAGGAACAGTTACTTACTTGATAAAGGGTAACGCGTTGTAAGTTATAGGAGGAACACTTGCACATTTGATAAAGGGTAATGCGTTGTAGGTCATAGGAGGAACAGTTACGTACTTGATAAAGGGTAACGCGTTGTAAGTTATAGGAGGAACACTTGCACATTTGATAAAGGGTAATGCGTTGTAGGTCATAGGAGGAACAGTTACGTACTTGATAAAGGGTAACGCGTTGTAAGTTATAGGAGGAACAGTTGCACATTTGATAAAGGGTAATGCGTTGTATGTCATAGGAGGAACAGTTACGTACTTGATAAAGGGTAACGCGTTGTAGGTTAGAGTAGGAACAGTTATACATTTGATAAAGGGTAATGCGTTGTAGGTCATAGGAGGAACAGTTACGTACTTGATAAAGGGTAACGCGTTGTAGGTTAGAGGAGGAACAGTTATACATTTGATAAAGGGTAACGCGTTGTAGGTTAGAGGAGGAACAGTTATACATTTGATAAAGGGTAACGCGTTGTAGGTTAGAGGAGGAACAGTTATACATTTGATAAAGGGTAACGCGTTGTAGGTTAGAGGAGGAACAGTTATACATTTGATAAAGGGTAATGCGTTGTATGTCATAGGAGGAACAGTTACGTACTTGATAAAGAGTAACGCGTTGTAGTTTAGAGGAGGAACAGTTATACATTTGATAAAGGGTAACGCGTTGTATGTAAGAGGAGGAACAGTTATACATTTGATAAAAGGTAACGCGTTGTAGGTTAGAGGAGGAACAGTTACGTACTTGATAAAGGGTAACGCGTTGTAGGTTAGAGGAGGAACAGTTATACATTTGATAAACGGTAACGCGTTGTAGGTTATAGGAGAAACAGTTACACATTTGATAAAGGGTAATGCGTTGTAGGTCATAGGAGGAACAGTTACGTACTTGATAAAGGGTAACGCGTTGTAAGTTATAGGAGGAACACTTGCACATTTGATAAAGGGTAATGCGTTGTAGGTCATAGGAGGAACAGTTACGTACTTGATAAAGGGTAACGCGTTGTAAGTTATAGGAGGAACAGTTGCACATTTGATAAAGGGTAATGCGTTGTATGTCATAGGAGGAACAGTTACGTACTTGATAAAGGGTAACGCGTTGTAGGTTAGAGGAGGAACAGTTATACATTTGATAAAGGGTAATGCGTTGTAGGTCATAGGAGGAACAGTTACGTACTTGATAAAGGGTAACGCGTTGTAGGTTAGAGGAGGAACAGTTATACATTTGATAAAGGATAACGCGTTGTAGGTTAGAGGAGGAACAGTTATACATTTGATAAAGGGTAACGCGTTGTAGGTTAGAGGAGGAACAGTTATACATTTGATAAAGGGTAACGCGTTGTAGGTTAGAGGAGGAACAGTTATACATTTGATAAAGGGTAATGCGTTGTATGTCATAGGAGGAACAGATACGTACTTGATAAAGAGTAACGCGTTGTAGGTTAGAGGAGGAACAGTTATACATTTGATAAAGGGTAACGCGTTGTAGTTTAGAGGAGGAACAGTTATACATTTGATAAACGGTAACGCGTTGTAGGTTATAGGAGAAACAGTTACACATTTGATAAAGGGTAATGCGTTGTAAGTCATAGGAGGAACAGTTACGTACTTGATAAAGGGTAACGCGTTGTAAGTTATAGGAGGAACAGTTGCACATTTGATAAAGGGTAATGCGTTGTAGGTCATAGGAGGAACAGTTACGTACTTGATAAAGGGTAACGCGTTGTAAGTTATAGGAGGAACACTTGCACATTTGATAAAGGGTAATGCGTTGTAAGTCATAGGAGGAACAGTTACGTACTTGATAAAGGATAACGCGTTGTAAGTTATAGGAGGAACAGTTGCACATTTGATAAAGGGTAATGCGTTGTAGGTCATAGGAGGAACAGTTACGTACTTGATAAAGGGTAACGCGTTGTAAGTTATAGGAGGAACAGTTTCACATTTGATAAAGGGTAATGCGTTGTATGTCATAGGAGGAACAGTTACGTACTTGATAAAGGGTAACGCGTTGTAGGTTAGAGGAGGAACAGTTATACATTTGATAAAGGGTAATGCGTTGTAGGTCATAGGAGGAACAGTTACGTACTTGATAAAGGGTAACGCGTTGTAGGTTAGAGGAGGAACAGTTATACATTTGATAAAGGGTAACGCGTTGTAGGTTAGAGGAGGAACAGTTATACATTTGATAAAGGGTAACGCGTTGTAGGTTAGAGGAGGAACAGTTATACATTTGATAAAGGGTAACGCGTTGTAGGTTAGAGGAGGAACAGTTATACATTTGATAAAGGGTAATGCGTTGTATGTCATAGGAGGAACAGATACGTACTTGATAAAGAGTAACGCGTTGTAGGTTAGAGGAGGAACAGTTATACATTTGATAAAGGGTAACGCGTTGTAGGTTAGAGGAGGAACAGTTATACATTTGATAAACGGTAACGCGTTGTAGGTTATAGGAGAAACAGTTACACATTTGATAAAGGGTAATGCGTTGTAAGTCATAGGAGGAACAGTTACGTACTTGATAAAGGGTAACGCGTTGTAAGTTATAGGAGGAACAGTTGCACATTTGATAAAGGGTAATGCGTTGTAGGTCATAGGAGGAACAGTTACGTACTTGATAAAGGGTAACGCGTTGTAAGTTATAGGAGGAACACTTGCACATTTGATAAAGGGTAATGCGTTGTAAGTCATAGGAGGAACAGTTACGTACTTGATAAAGGGTAACGCGTTGTAAGTTATAGGAGGAACAGTTGCACATTTGATAAAGGGTAATGCGTTGTAAGTCATAGGAGGAACAGTTACGTACTTGATAAAGGGTAACGCGTTGTAAGTTATAGGAGGAACAGTTGCACATTTGATAAAGGGTAATGCGTTGTAGGTCATAGGAGGAACAGTTACGTACTTGATAAAGGGTAACGCGTTGTAAGTTATAGGAGGAACACTTGCACATTTGATAAAGGGTAATGCGTTTTAGGTCATAGGAGGAACAGTTACGTACTTGATAAAGGGTAACGCGTTGTAAGTTATAGGAGGAACACTTGCACATTTGATAAAGGGTAATGCGTTGTAGGTCATAGGAGGAACAGTTACGTACTTGATAAAGGGTAACGCGTTGTAAGTTATAGGAGGAATACTTGCACATTTGATAAAGGGTAATGCGTTGTAGGTCATAGGAGGAACAGTTACGTACTTGATAAAGGGTAACGCGTTGTAAGTTATAGGAGGAACACTTGCACATTTGATAAAGGGTAATGCGTTGTAGGTCATAGGAGGAACAGTTACGTACTTGATAAAGGGTAACGCGTTGTAAGTTATAGGAGGAACACTTGCACATTTGATAAAGGGTAATGCGTTGTAGGTCATAGGAGGAACAGTTACGTACTTGATAAAGGGTAACGCGTTGTAAGTTATAGGAGGAACACTTGCACATTTGATAAAGGGTAATGCGTTGTAGGTCATAGGAGGAACAGTTACGTACTTGATAAAGGGTAACGCGTTGTAAGTTATAGGAGGAACACTTGCACATTTGATAAAGGGTAATGCGTTGTAGGTCATAGGAGGAACAGTTACGTACTTGATAAAGGGTAACGCGTTGTAAGTTATAGGAGGAACAGTTGCACATTTGATAAAGGGTAATGCGTTGTATGTCATAGGAGGAACAGTTACGTACTTGATAAAGGGTAACGCGTTGTAGGTTAGAGGAGGAACAGTTATACATTTGATAAAGGGTAACGCGTTGTAGGTTAGAGGAGGAACAGTTATACATTTGATAAAGGGTAATGCGTTGTATGTCATAGGAGGAACAGTTACGTACTTGATAAAGAGTAACGCGTTGTAGGTTAGAGGAGGAACAGTTATACATTTGATAAAGGGTAACGCGTTGTAGGTTAGAGGAGGAACAGTTATACATTTGATAAAAGGTAACGCGTTGTAGGTTAGAGGAGGAACAGTTACGTACTTGATAAAGGGTAACGCGTTGTAGGTTAGAGGAGGAACAGTTATACATTTGATAAACGGTAACGCGTTGTAGGTTATAGGAGAAACAGTTACACATTTGATAAAGGGTAATGCGTTGTAGGTCATAGGAGGAACAGTTACGTACTTGATAAAGGGTAACGCGTTGTAAGTTATAGGAGGAACAGTTGCACATTTGATAAAGGGTAATGCGTTGTAGGTCATAGGAGGAACAGTTACGTACTTGATAAAGGGTAACGCGTTGTAAGTTATAGGAGGAACCGTTGCACATTTGATAAAGGGTAATGCGTTGTAGGTCATAGGAGGAACAGTTACGTACTTGATAAAGGGTAACGCGTTGTAAGTTATAGGAGGAACACTTGCACATTTGATAAAGGGTAATGCGTTGTAGGTCATAGGAGGAACAGTTACGTACTTGATAAAGGGTAACGCGTTGTAGGTCATAGGAGGAACAGTTGCACATTTGATAAAGGGTAATGCGTTGTAGGTCATAGGAGGAACAGTTACGTACTTGATAAAGGGTAACGCGTTGTAGGTCATAGGAGGAACACTTGCACATTTGATAAAGGGTAATGCGTTGTAGGTCATAGGAGGAACAGTTGCGTACTTGATAAATGGTAACGCGTTGTAAGTTATAGGAAGAACAGTTGCACATTTGATGAAGAGTAATTAGTTGTGGGTTGTAGAAGGAACAATTACAATTGTTCCACTTACTGTGCGAATCCGTGGAAATGAAAAGCAATAGCGTTAGTTATTAGAAGTAATCTGAATTTTAAGGCATTCAAAAATATAAGTAATTTCATAAAATGAGTTGTTTAAAATAAACTTAACATGGTTCTAAAATAAACCAATTGGAGAAGGTTGGCCGAAGGTCGGTACCAACCCAACCAAAGCGGAAGGTCGTGTCGTGTCGTCACACGACAATGTAGTCACGCTCTGTTGTCCCACGCCAAATGTATGGACCGTTGAGTATGTCACCTTCCTTACATGCTCATGTCCTTTACATATACCTGCTCTTAACATACTCAGTCACTTACCAGTTGAGTATGTCACCTTCCTTACATGCTCATGTCCTTTACATGTACCTGCTCTTAACATAGTCAGTCACTTACCAGTTGAGTATGTCGCCTTCCTTACATGCTCATGTCCTTTACATGTACCTGCTCTTAACATACTCAGTCACTTACCAGATGAGTATGTCACCTTCCTTACATGATCATGTCCTTTATATGTGCCTGTTCTTAACATACTCAGTCACTTACCAGTTGAGTATGTCACCTTCCTAACATGCTCATGTCCTTTACATGTGCCTGTTCTTAACATACTCAGTCACTTACCAGATAAGTATGTCACCTTCCTTACATGCTCATGTCCTTTATATGTGCCTGTTCTTAACATAGTCAGTCACTTACCAGTTGAGTATGTCACCTTCCTTACATGCTCATGTTCTTTACATGTGCTTGTTCTTAACATACTCAGTCACTTACCAGATGAGTATGTCACCTTCCTTATATGCTCATGTCCTTTACATACACCTAGTATTTACATACTTATTTAGCCCATTTCAGCCATTTACCAAAACATTTACTCATTCCATGACTCACCTCCATTTTTATAACAATCCTTCGAACAAGTACGATGGTATTTAAAAGTCGGAATAAATTTTGCTTGCTTGTTTTTTAATAAAATATCAGTTAATGTAACAGGAATGAATTTAGTTAGTTACAGAAAAGAAAGAAACAGATTTCGCATCCAATAGAGCGCTAAATGTGTTTCGAGTAGTTATTTATCCAGTTTGCCATGCAATAACAGGGCCAGCACCCTTTTAGTCCCTCTCTTTCTACCCCCAAATCCTCAAGTATAAACGTAGTAATAATTACTATAGATGTATAAAGATTTATATTAGTTGAAATCCATTTATAACTGATACTTAGGCGTTCGCTTCGGTCATAAGAAAGCGATCTTTGTTTCTTTCTTCTATGTGAGTTAGCCAGTAAGTGTTAGTAATGTTTGACTTTGAAAAGTTAGATTAAGTGCCATTTTTACCGAAATAGGACTAACATTTCGTATTTGTTTCCAGTGATATATAATCGCAAGTTTACATGTCGGCTTTATGGCTAAGGTACAGACTGTGGAATTCAAGGTTAAACAAAGTTCAAGAACAGACCATGTGAAAAGACGAATAATGTTTCAGATAAAAAAAGCGTGTTCAACTGTACGAGCTATCAGGTATCTGTACGATATCTCCTTCAACGTGGGATCATCGATAAAGACATTTAAAATATATAAAAATAAAGCTTAATATATATTATAAAACCATGGACTGTTCAATACATAAAAGTTCATCATCAATATGAAATATGGATTAATAAGATAAGTTGACCCTCTAATATCTCTTCTATTTTTAGTACCCTCTTATATTTTTGCACGGTCTCTCTCCATACCATCATGTGGGATGAACCTCCCTTGTAGGAAATGGACACAATACATCGCTTCCAAACTGACGTGGGCAGATGTAACTGCTGGAAATATAAATATATATTGATACTAGGTCAGTCATGTGATTACGGGGAATGTATCCAAACAATATATCACATAGTTACATAGTACCCTCAGCGCTCTTTTAAGCAGAATCAGTGATGAGGGATTAGATTTAGCTTAGTGATAGGAGATCACTTGATATTTTTATTAACATAAAATATTTTGACCTCTGTCCAAATTTATATTACAGCTTTAATATATATTTAAAAATTAATAAATGGTAGGGATATTTTCCGTAAATTCACTACCACTACTTTTTTTTGTTTCCGTTAATTCACTACTGCTTAATAAATATTCTATAGCTCAAAAGACGGTTCCCAAATAATTTTTTCGTCCACTGTGGGATTCCTTATTCGCTAGGTATCCGATATCGCTTGCCTTATCTTATCGCTTTCCAATAACTTACACACGGAGAGTGCATTCGGTAATAATTCAATCATTGGATTTACCAGTTTGTGGTAAACTTTGGTAGCCACCTTACCTAACCTAACCATGATTGTGATACAAAAGAAGTGGTAGTGAAGTAACAGAAAAATTAGTGGTAGTATTGAATTAGTAGTAGTAGTGAATTAACCGAAAAGGTCCAACGGTAGCTGACAAAAAAACCTTTTTTTAAATTTAAAGCTTTACTCGCCAGTTCCCATGGGCCACAGGCCTGTGCGTGAACTTCATGCAACGAGGGAAGTACTGACTGTCATGTCGGTATTTTGGGGGTTAGACCGGTTGAGATTCCAGGCTTGGACATACGGGGTTTCATCCAGGCGCCCAGTTGAGCGCTTCAATGAAATTTAGTTCTAGATTTTATCTCAAGTATCGCTAGGAGTAGCAAACAGCGACACTTGCCTCACTGATCCACTCACACACGCGCGCGCGCGCGCGCACATACATGTTCCTCTCCTGCCATGCGGATTGCATGGCCAGCACCTTGTCAGTTCCTTCCTTTATTCCCCCATTTCCTCAAGGATACGCGTAGTAATATCTTTTCAAGGATAATTATTATTTCATCAATTATCACTGCAGATATATAACATATTAATAATGTAAGATAAATATAGTGTATTAGTTGTCATATATTTATAACTGCCACTGAGGCGTTCGCTGCGGCCATAAGAAAGCAACCTCTGTTTCTTTATTATTTGTGGTTGTCTATAACTTAGTTGATCTGGGCTAGTTGGTAGTATAAACTACACTCATTTGCAACTCATATTTGCCTTTAACTTTAGGATCAGCATCATGGTAATGCTGATAAATATTCATGACCAACACAAAGAACATGTGTTGTTTGTTCGACATGCAACACTGTACAAACCTTTCACAGTAGTTGCGTGCTGCACAGTCAGTGCAAATATAACAATCCTCCATAAAGTTTACCTTTCGATTTCAAACACAGAGTTTGATAAGGTAGCCTTTTACATATGTTTGTAGCTGCCCAATCTTAATCATAAACTATTTTATGTTTTACCTTTAAATATTTTAATAATAGTATTTATATTTTATCTTAACATACAGGGTTGGGCAAAAGTCTGGATTATATTTATTTATTTTAAAACTATTGAAAGAAATTTAATGAAACTGTGTAGTTGTGTTCATGTCCCTATAAAATACATTGAGACATATTTTACTTGTTTTTCGCATAACTAGGGGATGGCCCATGAAGGAAGTCTTAACAATTTTAAATTTAAGCCTACCTCAAGTTATAAATCATTTTAAAAGTCTTTGTTTGTAAACCACAAGAGTGCAAACCTGAGGTCAAAAGGATGACCCAGTCAGAAAATATAGTCTCTTAAAGAATTTAATGTCATATGACTAATACTGCTTAAGAACAAGGATAAGATAGTTATTGTATATTGCTGTGTATATCTATAATTTAACTGGCTG
Source organism: Stictocephala bisonia (assembly GCA_035578905.1). NCBI lineage: Eukaryota > Metazoa > Arthropoda > Insecta > Hemiptera > Membracidae > Stictocephala > Stictocephala bisonia. The sequence goes on from JAQJVL010000001.1 coordinate 9,036,459, forward strand.
AATATGAGAAAATAATTCATTTTCATAAAAATATACATAATGATTTATTTAATAATGTTCTTAAACTATTTTAAGGGTAAAGGGTTTTAATAGTTTTTATTTTTCTTAAGTAGCATAGTTATTTTTATGACGCAGTATTTCGTTACGATTGTTAACAATCAACAACATACTCAACAGAAACTTCAAACTGTTAAATAAATAGTCGTATATCTAAGAAGAATTAGTAATATTACATTAAATTCTTTGAGTAGCTGTATTTTCTGACTGGGTCATCCTTTTGATATCAGGTTTGCACTTTTGTATTGCACAAACAAAGACCTTTAAAATGATCTATAACTGTAGGTAGGCTTACATTTTAAAATGTTAACACTTCCTTAATGGGCCATCCCCAACATGAACAACCACATAGTTTCATTACATTTCTTTAAATAGTTTTATAATTAATATATTTTCCAGACTTTTGCCCAACACTGTATATAATCAAAAAATGTTGTACAAATCATCAAAAATTTTTCGGAACCACTGAACAGAGTTTGATGTAATTTGAGGTTAAGTTAGCTTTTGTATCAGACCCACTAAAATTAATTGATCGAAATTCCATTGGTAATGGATTGAAACAGCAGGTTTCCTTTTTTTCATAAGAGTAACATTGGTATTAATTTAATAATTTATTTCGAACAGCTGATACAAACAACGTAACACAAAACCTTGTCTAATTTGTTTTTCATTGTTCATGTTTAAGTTCATTTTTACTATGACATGATTGCACTACTTAGCATACCCCTGAAGTGGACGTATATGTTTTCTAGACTATACAACGTTGGGACCTTTTCCGTTAATTCACTACCACTACTTTGGTTAGGTTATGTCAGGTTTAGTTTGGTTATGTTAGGTTAACCTAAGTTATGTTTATGGTAGTGAATTAACGAAAAATATCATAACTTTGTTATCTAGGAGAACTGTAGCAAACTGAGCTGTTGTATTGATGGTTTAGAGAGAACCACGCAGGTAAGGATAAGCAAGCTCAAAGAACCACCCTATAGTGGAGCAGGGGATGTCGGCTAGTTATAATATAAATAAATAATAAATGAAGTAATCAATTATTTGACTAAACCACATTTAAATTTTAAACAAGTCCTTGAATAGTAAAGAGATAACAGTGAAAATAGATGTTTTGTCCCGGTTAATTGAAAATCCGGTTGAAAATGACTTCAGTAGTCAACAGTCAACCGTCAAAAGGCAACAGTCATACTTAAGTGGAAACTTTCTTGGAATTCCTGCGGATGTAGTAGTGACTCCCAATTAATTGAAAAGTTCCCATGCGCGGGACCTTGATGGTCCTCATTTCACAACGAAGACTCAAGTCCACTAGGAATACATAATATTTGTTGATCTTTGAACTCTGTTGGTGCGATTCGCAAAAGTTAAAAAAAATAGAATCCTCTTTTGAATATTATCAAATAAAATGGCACCCCTCATACGTATTTGTAATTTAAAAAATGGGGTTTTAAAATGCTTTGGAGACCCCTAAGTGTCAGATATTTTAAACCTTTAATGTACGTATCATATTTAAGGTTTACAATATCTGGATAATATTATATTTACGTAACGTATATATTATGTAAATATAATATTACATATGGATATAACTCAAAGTGATTAAACATGAGCTGAAATATGTAAAGGAAGAAATTGTATTCAGACAAATCATTGAAGCTTAAAAAAAAAAAAAAAATGGAATGGATTTAATGTTTTCTTGTTGAAATGTTGTTTTTTAAATAAATTTCCGTGGTATGGAAGGAATGTCTTTTAAAACTGTAGTATATCAAATTAAAAACCTTTTACTATTTGCGTAATTCAATAATTTAATAAAATAAAGTTTCTCACCTGAGAATTTTCTTTAACAAAATAGTTTTACATATATAATACTTAAAGCCGGTGTTTTAAACGCAACTCTTCCCTTATTACTTAACCAATTTTAATGTCCTAAGTGACAACACATTTAATCCATTTAGTATTTGAGCCTAAAGCTATTAATTTTTCAATATATTCACCCTGAAGGGCACGGGGAGTGCTCAAAGTACGTTTTAGTATATTTATAGCACCCCTAACCATCATACGTCAATAATCACGTAAACTTATTAACAAAGGCACCAGATCTACACACGATAACTGGTGGCTCATCTAGAGTTCATATACACACGTCTATTTATGGCACTCATAATCTTCATACGTTCATAATCACGTAAAATTAGTAACAAAGGCACCTGATGCTCTCACGATAACTGGTGGCTCATCTAGTGTTGATACATACACGACTATTTATGGCACCCCCAAACCTTCATACTCACGTATATTAGTAGTAACGTCACCCGATCTACTCACAAGTTTGGGACGTAGTATGATAGATAGAAAATTGTCATGTCAGTGTTTTTAACTTGTCTCATCTTTTTTCAATGAAATAGGCTAATTTTTAACATTACCATTCTTAGTAACTCCTGTCTTGCTCTTACATAATATATAATATACAAAAGACTGTTTTAAGTATTTTTTTAAAATATTTATAAAACTCGGAAAAAGTGGGTCTCGTATAAAAAGGCCTGTTTTTTTGTTAATTTGAAACATTAACGGATGTTTTAACATTTATTGCTCTCTTACCCCTTAAGGTCGGATGACCATCGGCGACCTTCATGTGGTTGTTACGCCAACGACATTGGCCTGTACAAGTGGGTCGAACGTGGGAGATTCCCAGGTCCTTCAGAGACTTGTTGACTGCTTTGTCCAGACAGTCTTCCTCTACCCTCCTCCCACATTCACTGCCCCGTCCGGCAGGTCCTTTATACAGTTGTTTAATGCTTTTATCGACCCATATTCCTCTTATAAAGATTTTTCAAAACTGCATTGTCCAGACAGTGTTTCTCGCTCCTAGATCTGGAAGACTCTTCATGAGTGTTGACATCACTGACTTGACATTTCTCAGTCTCACGGATACGAAAATGTTCTATATATCATACTACGTTCCAAATTTGTGAGTATATCGGGACGTTGCTATTAATGTTACGTTTGCTATTAATGTTACGTGAGTATGAAGGTTTGGGGGTGCCATAAAGACACCTGAACACTCCCTCCCGCAATTCTACAAACCAGACTTAACTCGTTTTTTAAGATCCTTGAAAACTATTCTGTTCAGAAATTGTACTTCTCTACCCTTATCATATACTCATCGCGCCATCTGTCAGGTTCTGTCTTAGTTTTCTAGTCATTCCCATTCAATTTCCTCTTCTTCTGGAATTTGAAGAATTCGTTACATTTCCTCCTCCCTCATTTCCCGCTGTTGTAGGCTCTTCATACATTTTTCACAGAGTCATCTCTATCCTTCCATCTAGATCCTTCTTTAGATTATTTAAAGAAGGACTTTTGTCCACGTAATGAAATTAAATGATAACCGTTTTGTTGGGGGCGAAGTTAGGACTATAAAGTCCTCTCTTTCACCTAACCTCACGTTCTATAGATAATGTATTACTCAGGAAAAGTAACGGTTAAAAAATGAGTCAACGGGTAAAACGATTACGAGACCGATTAATCTAACTTATGGGAATATTATTTCCCAACAACTAAGGTCTGAGTGCTGCAATTATTGTTCTTCATATTAGAATAATAATTCAGGATGTGACGTCTACTATATTATGGAGCTTAGTAATTATTGTATATGACGTGTCAGTTAAGTGTTACTCAGTGTGTGTCCTGCCTGTAAAATTTATTTAATTGTTAATTCCTGTTAAATGTAAAACAACAAGGCATTTGTACATGTATCTAGGAAATGTACACTCTATGGAGTCAGTTTTAAAATAAGTATATAAGTAATAATAATTGACTAGTAGCGTAGTAATAAACTTCGACATTGCTCTTAGAGAAAGAAGGAACATGTCTATTCTTCCTTTCTGTGCAAGCACGGTTACAAAACCTTTAGAGTTGCTATAAGCTGCGGATACACATTTCTTATGCAAAAATTGTAAGATGGTAAGTGTAATGTACGGATGGAAAATATTTCTTAATTCCCAAAATTCTAATTGCTCCGATGGTCGATGTGTAGGTGCCAAAATATTCTTCTATCTCACAAAGGGTTCAATTGCAATTAATTGTGGTCAGTGGAATTTACAGGTGCCTAAACAATCATCCATCTCCAAAATGTCCAATTGCTCCGGTAGTCGATAGAATGTAGTTGTGCCAAAGGATTCCTTCATCCTCAAAGTGCCAAATTGCTCCGGTAGTCAATGGAATTTACTGCTTAAACATCCCTTCATCCATGATTACCACATATGTAAATTGCTACAGTGGTCAATGGAATGTGCATGTGGCAAAACAGTTATCCATCCCCAAAGTATTCAGCTCCTTCGGTGGTCGATGGAATGTTCAGATGCAAAAACATTCCTCCGTTCCCACAAAATGTTCTATTGCTCCGGTGGTCGATGGAATATATAAGTACTTAAAACATTCCTCCATCCCCAAAAATTTTGATTTCACACTTAGTCACCGCTTGTTTCGACCATCCATCACATATAAGCTAACTAAAAAAGGGACTCTTGAGGGACATAAAGTTTGGGACTATCCCTAATCTTCAGTGCAATCAAAATAACTTTAAAAACTGACTAACTCTGTAGTGAGACATTCAATTTAGGGAATATTCCCTAATCTCCAGTGCATTCAGAAGAATTCTAAAAACTAGCTGCTTGTGTAGTGAGACACTCGAGTTTGGGACTCTTCCCTTATCTCCAGTACAATCAGAATAGCCCTTGAACGGCTTAAACAGTCCGCTGACTTACACAGCGTAATGTGAACTGTTGTGCCTTATTACAATTTGACCCTATGGGGGATGAAAGAGTATTTTGGCACTTATACATGCCATCGAACATCGGATCAATTGGATATTTTCAGAATGAAGGAATGTTTTGGGCACCTGGACATTTCGTCGACTACGGGAGCTATTGGACATTTTGGGATGGAGGGAGGTTTTGGCACCTGTGTATTTCAGGGACTACCGGAGAAATTAAATTGATTTTTAATCTTGCGCATGTTTCAGTGAATGGCCAAGTGGTGTTTATGATGATTGGCATGATTTGTGTTAAAATCGATTTTCGAGTAGTAGGTTAATAAATTATTTAAATGTTTATGTATTTTTATTTTATATGTTATTATACGTATTTATATGTGTTCAGTGTTATACTTTGTATAATATATAATATAATACTTTGTAGTTTGTCAGTGGGTGACCACTAATTGCGGTTGAGGACGCGCGGTTCCAGCTGAGAGACGTCCACTGACGACGCTTGTGCCGGAACGCCCAATCAGTGTTTACTCACTGTGGCTAACTGCATCCAGTGATACACAACTTATCTTGTCTCATTTCATCAACAGCTGAACATTCAATGTCGGACTTTTTTATCAAAAGATAAAGAAAAATGTATCAGCCATCCTAGAATTACGTCACTGAGGTCGTTTTAACATTCGTGAGTTCGACTTTAAATGTACCTTAGAAATTGGGCATGATTTTTATTGGATCATTTAGGATGGTTGTGGTCAGTTCATAATCTTTTCACTGTTCACAGGCTATTTACATTTCACAGGCTATTCAAAGTCCAGGAGATATTCGCTGACCACAGGCTACCTATTGATCATTACATTAAAAATAAATATTCAGTAATATTTTTTAAAATTTTTATTGAATTGATCATATTCTAATAAGTTACGTTCTGTATTATAGTTGTTATACACGTATTGTGCTTTGAAATTTGACGGCTCATTTGAAGACTCAGGTATAAATTGCTTTTAGGAGAAAACATTCCTTACATAACAAATATGTTTTTTATCGATACGTAACTAAATTAAATAACATTATTTTATGATTCTGATTATTTTAAGTTCAAGGGCTATTTACAGTTCAAATTCTATTCACAGTTCAAGGGATATTCGCCATTCACAGGTTAGTCAGTATAATTGCGTAAAACGCCAATTTTGATCGGCCGTGAATTTTTACATCGAATACAGTAACATCCACCAACGATTCAAAGTACTCTTTTGGCCGATTTACCCAATACGCAGGAAATAATATGCAGTTGATATGTTCAATTCAAATGGCTACATGAAATCACCAACAGTTTAAATTCCTGTCAACAGTTTAAATTCCTATCATCAGATTAAATTCCTGTCAACAGTTTAAATTCCTGTCAACAGTTTAAATTTCTGTCAGCAGTTTAAATGCCTGTCAACAGTTTAAATTCCTGTGAACAGTTTAAATCTAGCAACTTACGTTTTCCTCTTGTTAAAATAGAAGAAGTTTTGATAATAGAACACAATTTTGAAACATTCCACAAATTTTATTATAAAAAGTGATTCCACCAGTTAGATGAGTCAACTTTTCAATGGAATAGTTCAAATATATGTTCCCTTATCAAACCAAATACGTTCCATCAAGATGCTCCGCTTAGAGTAGCCTGCTGCCGCTTTCTGTCTCACAGAGGACGTTAATCAAAATAATTTTACATTAGAATAAAAGACATCCAACTAGTTTGCTTTTTTGGATTTTCCTGTTTTGACTATTAGGCAGCTTTATATAAAAATCTAATATTTCATAAACGCAAAAACAAGGCCAATATTGTTGAAGACGGTACGAAAACAGATTAAGAATTGGTTTCCAGAATCCCAGGGTTAATCGGAAAATGGATCTAAATAGCTCATATTTTATTGCACACTCTTTATATCGTAATGTACCGCCGGTAAGAGATGCAGAGGACGGCAGCGTTGGTGTGTTCGGGAAGTGTATAGACGAGTGGCTTGACGCTGCTGAGGGGCTGATACAGTCTCCATTCACATTGAGGTTTTACGTGTTTTCTAATATACTGATATTAGTTAAATTAGTTTATTAATTTGTTTACATTGTAATAAACATATTGTTGTGTTTGTTTCTTTTTCATTTGTTATTTGTTTTTTTAATCAAGTCTTTTTTGTTATTAATATAAAAGTATACTTTTTAGTTGAGGCTCCACTGTTGAGGCTCATAAATTCTCACACAAAAATTATAATAAAACAAAACCCTGCACACGGATGGACAGTCTATGCGCGGTGATTTATTATTTAAAGTAAATAGATCTTGCTTTTTTTAAATAACATTCTTTGGAAAATAACATTCTTTGAACTTGAAAAAATATAGGAACTTGAACTTGAGCAATAGGAAACAACAAGTTTTTAACAATTTTAGGTGGCCTGAAGTAGTAGACGTGAGGTGTTCCGCAGGGTTCAGCAACAGTACTGAAAAATTTAATTGTTTTTCGGGTTTGTAGCACTTTATTTAACAGTGGCGAATTTCCCTCTCACTAATGCTCACAGAAATATAATTGTAACGTAGCCTACAACTACAATCTCTGTAAACTGTTCGAATAACGTAGTTCGTACTATTTGATGGGTATTTGTTACTATAGGCAATCATACAATATACTAAAACTTACAATATACCTCTCGTATTTATAGTAAACTCCCGATTACATGGAGCTTTTTTACATAGTGTGTGCATGGTCATGTACTAGGTAGGTCGTGCAATGTTTCCTATTGAATTGTCGTCCTAACTGTTCTGAGTTCTGCGAACCTGGACAATTGTCGTCCTAACTGTTCTGAGTTCTGCGAACCTGGACAATTGTCGTCCTAACTGTTCTGAGTTCTGCGAACCTGGACAATTGTCGTCCTAACTGTTCTGAGTTCTGCGAACCTGGACAATTGTCGTCCTAACTGTTCTGAGTTCTGCGAATCTGGACAATTGTCGTCCTAACTATTCTGAGTTCTGCGAACTTGGACAATTGTCGTCCTAACTGTTCTGAGTTCTGCGAACCTGGACAATTGTCGTCCTAACTGTTCTGAGTTCTGCGAACCTGGACAATTTTAACGTCGTGAACGTTGTATTTTAGTCCTTACAAGTAACAAATTTTTATAAATTAAGTAGTATTGACAATAAATATATCCCAAAAAGAGTCTGACGTATCTTCATTGTGTGGTCTTTTTCTGTTGCAAAATGTCTTTTAAAGTTTTGCAAATAAATGCAGCAGTTAGTATAATGGCATTTACACTTTTGGCAATGAACGCCGCTAATGGTCAAGGAGTTAGTTGCACATGAGTAGGTCTCTCGATCCCCGGCCTCGGCTGCTAGGTCACTCGGAACTGCCTAAACTTTGAACACATAAAATGTAAATGTTAAATTTGAATAAACAATGAAATAATTAAGTAAATTTTAACTATTCATGTCAATTGAGAAACGACACAAGAATAAATTATTTTAAAAATTATGACCGAGCACTGTCGATAAAAATAATGACCAGCCAAATTGTGTCCAAGTCTTGTCTACCAGCCAAATTATTTCCAAGCACCGTCTACCAGCCAAATTGTGTCCAAGCACTGTCTACCAGCCAAATTATGTCCAAGCACTGTCTACCAGCCAAATTGTGTCCAAGCACTGACTACCAGCCAAATTGTGTCCAAGCACTGTCTACCAGCCAAATTATGTCCAAGCACTGTCTACCAGCCAAATTGTGTCCAAGCACTGACTACCAGCCAAATTGTGTCCAAGCACTAACTTCCAGAAAAATTATGTCCAAGCACTATCTACCAGCCAAATTATGTTCAAGCACTGACTACCAGCCGAACAATTATTAATAAAATCTGAAACCTACTTATGTTAACGGTGAAATAAACTATGAACATTTTGATGTCATTATTTTTTATTTTGTTACGCCCAGTGGTTATCGTGCAGTGTTTGCTCAAACTTGGGTATCCATAATTTTGAATTAGACGGTAGTGAAGAATGGCTGCTCATCAAAATATTAGGAATACTATAAAACCTAGGTCTAATTATTACATTTAACTCCGAGAATAGAATGCATTTGGCAACAGAACTGCCTTGAGTGATTTAATAAACTGTTTAGAACTACTCGTAATTTGAGTATCCATTGACTATTTTAATACTTAAGTAAAGTGGTCCTTTACAAATTTTAGAATCTTGTATCGTGGATAGTAGAGATTATTTTTATATTTTGTATTAAACCTATGGAAATCTCCTTTTTTTCATTTTGAAGTCAGAATTGTTGTTTTATTAAAACTAATAATTCATATATGCACAAGATAAAGTTGAGGACTGTTTAAGGTGAATATTATTTTTCTGTTTTGTAGTAATTTATTTAACAGTGGAAAAGTTCCATCCCAATAATGTTCACAGAACGGTAATTGTAACGTAGCCTACAACTACAACGACGATGTCTGAGTGTTTCCAGGAACTTCACACATACTCAAAAACAAATTCAGTGCATGTGACCCATACAACGCCTGTTATCACAACTTTCTACTATTATCAGGCTTGAACTGTTAAATATTCCTTACTTCCGGTGGCAGGAAGTGCGTCACAGTTAGTGTTCCAATTGTCGTTGGTGTTCCTGCCTTGACCAAGACACGACACCTGGCGCGAATAATTAGGCGACAAATGAGCCTAGATACGATCAGCCGCGAGCCGTTCCCGACGACCTCAGGACTGGCGAACCAAACACTCCCTACTGTCAAGGTCACAATCCCCTCACAATGTTCTTTATTTAAGGCTTATTAATTACCATAACAAGTTAGTTTGAAGTCAACCTTTTTTTAAGGAGAAGTCGATCTCCTTAACCTTACTCTGCCCATTCACCATATTACTATTGATCTGTGCGGGGAACTTATTTAGACAAAATAAGGGAGTGGTGAGCCAGCACAGCACATTTTGCCAAACGTCCCGAATTTTACGAGACCGTCCCTTATTTATAGAATTTGGAACTTTTCCGTTATTTCACTACCACTTGATAAATATTCTATTGCTCTAAAAACTGTTCCCCAATCATTTTTATGTTCACTGTGGTATTAATTATCCGCTAGGAATCCGATATCGCTGGCCTTATCTTATCGCTTTCCAAGAACTTACACATGGATAGCGCATTCGGCGGTAAGTCAATCATTGGATTAAAAAGTTTATGATCAACTTTAGTAGCCATCTAACCTAACCGTATTTGCGATAAAACAGTAGTAGTAGTGAATTAACGGTAAAGGTTCCAGAATTTGTCTCTCGTCCCGGCTTGCTTGAGCCCGGGACGTTACTTGTCCCTATTTTATGAATTGATATATTTCCATGTATCAGACATTCTGTAATTTGAACAAATATAAAACATACAACAGATTTTAAAACTTTGTTTGTACAGCAACTTTAGAAGGCTTTTGATGTAAAACTTATTGTAATTGAATACAGACAGGGGCCCAGAAATCATAAGCTTCATTTTCAATTCAAACTCAGCTGAAAATGTTGCTTCTTCACCAGAAAAAGCCAACTTCTTCTTCAACCCCCCCCCCCCCCTATGTTATCCCGTATTTTCAAATTACTGATAAATAATTCCAGTCAAGGCCGGATTCGAACCTGTGTTATCTCTAAGTCCTGACGCCTTAGACCAGGCAATACTAATAGTATAGTATATTGTTTTCCTACTAATAGTCATAGCTAAATGGAAACAATTTAAAAATGTAAGAAAATCTGAGAAATAAGGTTAGTTTGTTAATTGCTACAAAAGATCACTGTTTAAAAATTTGTATGAAAACTGAAAGAGAAAAAAAAAACGAGAAGTGAACTTGATTTTAATTATTTTGTGCACTATGCGTACAAACTCCGTCAGTATTTACGTAATGTTAACTGATAAGGTTATCAGAGAATAAATAAACAGAGGTCGCTTTCTTATTGGTAACAGCGAACACCTCGGTGGCAGCTATAAATAGATTTCAACTAATGGACATCTTAATACATATTTGGTAATAATGACTAGTACGTTTTACTTCAGGATTTTGTGGGAATAAGGGAGGGACTGACAAGGTGATGGCTCTGCTATCCTCATGGCAAACTGGAGAAATAACTACTCGACACACATTCAGCAGACTATTGAATTTTACCTCTATTTCTTTATTCTCTATGGTAAGTCTATTTTTTTCTTTAGAGTGGAATTTTATTCAGTACACGTTGTAAATACAACTAAAGTTTGCAGAATGTAAAAATCCAAATGACACTAATTTAACTTAGTTTTTCCTTGAGGATTTGGTGGGAATAAAGGGATGGACTGACAATGTGCTGGCCCTGTAATCCCCATGACAAACTGAAGAAATAACTACTCGACTTATTAACTTGACACACATTCAGTGCACTAATGGATGCGACCTCTGTGTTTTCCTTTTCTGTGGGAAGTCTAAATTTTTCTGTAGAGTGGAATTTTATTCAGTGCACGCTGTAAATCCAACGAAAGATCGTAACAAGTAGAAATCCAAACGACACTAACTTATCTTTCTCAAATAAACGAAGTTCTAAGCTCTGTGTTCTTTGTTAGTTTTAATACTGAGTAAAATCCTGTTCATTCAACAAACCTTAACTGGAAACATAAGACAAAAGTCGAGCATCAAGTGAATTGAATCACGTGTGAGAGAATGATTGTGTGCAAATGGACTTCTAATGTCTCTGATAAGAAACATTTGTCAAGTAGGTGCAAGGAGAAAGTGTGATGGTAAGATTCCTCTGAAGTGATCCGCCAAAGCAACGATGGGTGCCCGGAAGTCCTTAGATGAGTCAGGTCCCTGCTGGCCTTCCCTGCTGACTGAAGAGGACAAAAGCTTGTCGTACTTGTCCAGAGGATCCGCCTATTGGAAAGTTTATTGCTCAATATGTTATCAGTGATCTAAACATTCTGATATGAGCATATGCTAGTGTAGAAGTTTATATGCGACCAGATTCAGGCATGCACTGTGCCAGAACATCGTCTAAACAATGTTTTTTAGAAAAATATTAACGATGATTTCGTAGACTGTAAAGCTTATTTGATTACCTAACCTACTGTAGAACAAATGTAGGCGAGCAACACTGCCAGTCTATTGTGAGCCAGTACAATAACAATTGTGTTCAACAATAATACCGTCCACAGCCACCTTGTAGTGTTGAAGATTTATGGTCACGTGAACTGTCCACAGCCACCTTGTAGTGTCGAAGATTTATGGTCAGGTGGACTGTCCACAGCCACCTTGTAGTGTCGAAGATTTATGGTCACGTGGACTGACCACAGTCACCTTGTAGTGGCGAATATTTATGGTCACGTGGACGGTCCACAGTCACCTTGTAGTGTCGAAGATTTATGGTCACGTGGACTGACCACAGTCACCTTGTAGTGGCGAAGATTTATGGTCACGTGGACTGACCACAGACATCTTGTAGTGTCGAAGATTTATGGTCACGTGGACCGTCCACAGCCACCTTGTAGTGTCGAAGATTTATGGTCACGTGGACGGACCACAATCACCTTGTAGTGGCGAATATTTATGGTCACGTGGACGGTCCACAGTCACCTTGTAGTGTTAGAGTTCTATAGCAATAACCCGTTTGGCGATGTTTTAAGAGTTATCAACAATTTATTAAATTAATTTTTTATTTGAATTGTAAATGGTTCTTTCGTATTTTGAAACATATTTAATACTAAAAAATATTACAGTCCTCTAATCCTTGTACAAATCCAAAGCACCGCCGATCCTGTGATTAATAGTTACCATATGTTAATTGATAAGCACAGGTATACCTCAATGATAACTTTCGAAATTGGCTAATATGGCAAAAAGTGCAACATAATACTGCCTAGAACCCTCAAAATAAAATAATAATATTAAACATATTAGCAGTTTTTTATTACAATAAATTGAAATAACTTGTAAACAATTCTCAATTATAAACACAATAAGGGACGATGAAAAATATATTTTTTTTATTTTCTTAGTACATTAAGTTATGTCCATATTGTAGTAAAGGAAAATATGAAGATCTATTATTCGAAACCATCCTCTATGTATTATGTAATATACATGGAACATTTCACGTAACACAAGATGAATTGCATGGTTCTAGTTTCATTAGTAATGGTACTAGCTCCGTTTTAATCACATTAAGATGGGGTATTATTATTCATTCAACGAAAATAGATATTCATAAAAATATACGCATAAAATATAATTCAAACTTACATGGCTTACATCTGTTGTAAGAAAACATATTATAGCATAATTAGCTACAGTTACAAAAAACTGTTTCAATATTTAGCTATGAAATACAAATTTAAATAATTTATCTGTCACACTTAATTGTTTACTTTCTCGATAAATATAAGAGTAATTTAAGTAAGAATGCGTTGTTAAAAAACGTCAATCTTACGTCAGATAGAAACTATTAGAGTTTTATTGATCTCATGGGAATATGCAATTATACAAGAAATGTCAAAGATGAGCAATATTTGTGGGAGAGGCGTAAAGAGCTGTAAAACTTACGTTCACTCTGACCTTGCACATAGCATATACAATTAAAGTCAGACCCTAACCACAGACCACAGGTCTACCTCAGCCTACCACCTCCTACTCCGAGGCTAGTCCGTATTGTGACACTCTGACCTTGCACAGCACATACAACAGAAGACAGACCCTAACCACAGACCACAGGTCTACCTCAGCCTACCACCTCCTACTCCGAGGCTAGTCCGTATTGTAACACTACACGTTCAATCTGACCTTGCACTTAGCAAATACAACAGAAGACAGACCCTAACCACAGACCACAGGACTACCTCAGCCTACCACCTCCTACCCCGAGGCTAGTCCGTATTGTGACACTCTGACCTTGCACTTAGCAAATACAACAGAAGACAGACCCTAACCACAGACCACAGGACTACCTCAGCCTACCACCTCCTACTCCGAGGCTAGTCCGTATTGTGACACTCTGACCTTGCACTTAGCAAATACAACAGAAGACAGACCCTAACCACAGATCACAGGACTACCTCAGCCTACCACCTCCTACTCCGAAGCTTGCCGTATTGTGACACTCTGACCTTGCACTTAGCAAATACAACAGAAGACAGACCCTAACCACAGATCACAGGACTACCTCAGCCTACCACCTCCTACTCCGAAGCTTGCCCGTATTGTGACACTCTGACCTTGCACTTAGCAAATACAACAGAATACAGGCCCTAACCACAGACCACAGGACTACCTCAGCCTACCACCTCCTACTCCGAAGCTTGCCCGTATTGTGACACTCTGACCTTGCACTTAGCAAATACAACAGAAGACAGACCCTAACCACAGACCACAGGACTACCTCAGCCTACCACCTCATACTCCGAGGCTAGTCCGTATTGTAACACTACACGTTCATACTGACCTTGCACTTAGCAAATACAACAGAAGACAGACCCTAACCACAGATCACAGGACTACCTCAGCCTACCACCTCCTACCCCGAGGCTAGTCCGTATTGAAACACTACACGTTCACACTAACCTTGCACTTAGCAAATACAACAGAAGACAGGCCCTAACCACAGACCACAGGACTACCTCAGCCTACCACCTCATACTCCGAGGCTAGTCCGTATTGTAACACTACACGTTCACACTGACCTTGCACTTAGCAAATACAACAGAAGACAGGCCCTAACCACAGACTACAGGTCTACCTCAGCCTACCACCTCCTACCCCGAGGCTAGTCCGTATTGAAACACTACACGTTCACACTGACCTTGCACTTAGCAAATACAACAGAAGACAGACCCTAACCACAGACCACAGGACTACCTCAGCCTACCACCTCCTACTCCGAGGCTAGTCCGTATTGTAACACTACACGTTCACACTGACCTTGCACTTAGCAAATACAACAGAAGACAGACCCTAACCACAGACCACAGGACTACCTCAGCCTACCACCTCCTACTCCGAGGCTAGTCCGTATTGAAACACTACACGTTCACACTGACTTTGCACTTAGCAAATACAACAGAAGACAGGCCCTAACCACAGACCACAGGACTACCTCAGCCTACCACCTCATACTCCGAGGCTAGTCCGTATTGTAACACTACACGTTCACACTGACTTTGCACTTAGCAAATACAACAGAAGACAGACCCTAACCACAGACCACAGGACTACCTCAGCCTACCACCTCCTACTCCGAGGCTAGTCCGTATTGAAACACTACACGTTCACACTGACTTTGCACTTAGCAAATACAACAGAAGACAGGCCCTAACCACAGACCACAGGACTACCTCAGCCTACCACCTCATACTCCGAGGCTAGTCCGTATTGTAACACTACACGTTCACACTGACTTTGCACTTAGCAAATACAACAGAAGACAGACCCTAACCACAGACCACAGGACTACCTCAGCCTACCACCTCCTACCCCGAGGCTAGTCCGTATTGAAACACTACACGTTCACACTGACCTTGCACTTAGCAAATACAACAGAAGACAGGCCCTAACCACAGACTACAGGTCTACCTCAGCCTACCACCTCCTACCCCGAGACTAGTCCGTATTGAAACACTACACGTTCACACTGACCTTGCACTTAGCAAATACAACAGAAGACAGGCCCTAACCACAGACTACAGGACTACCTCAGCCTACCACCTCCTACTCCGAGGCTATCCCGTATTGTAACACTACACGTTCACACTGACTTTGCACTTAGCAAATACAACAGAAGACAGACCCTAACCACAGATCACAGGACTACCTCAGCCTACCACCTCCTACTCCGAAGCTTGCCCGTATTGTGACACTCTGACCTTGCACTTAGCAAATACAACAGAAGACAGACAATAACCACAGACCACAGGTCTACCATAGCTAACCACTTCCAACTC
Source organism: Stictocephala bisonia (assembly GCA_035578905.1). NCBI lineage: Eukaryota > Metazoa > Arthropoda > Insecta > Hemiptera > Membracidae > Stictocephala > Stictocephala bisonia. The sequence continues at coordinate 9,052,244 of JAQJVL010000001.1, forward strand.
CAAGGATTGCCCGTATTGTGACACCACATATTTACTATGACGTAGTACATAGCATCATTTGAAAATCAATGACAAATATTCACATAAAAACAAAGTTAAGGAATTCAATTATGTTTTACAATCTAACGCTCAATTACGTTCTAGATAGCTATAATTTTTATTTCTAATAAAGTGTGACATTTTGTATGTTTATTTGTGATTTGTTGTTTCATAAATGTTGTAAACAATTAAGGTAAAGTTTGGAATCTTTCCACTTATTAGTTAGTTTAGTTTTATTTTCGTTACCCTCTGTCTTACTTCTTTACGATTTTAGTAGTACATTTTCTACCTCTTCTTCGACAAGCTAAAATAATTATAAAATAAATATACTATATCGTTTGTTGCAGTTACGAGCACAGCTGGCATACTCGGAATTTCAGTCACGAGTGCGCACCTTGGTATCCAAGATTCATCGTGACAGAGTTCCTGACCAGCAGCTATGGCGTCAGCTTAGACACCTGTCCGTCATAGGGCCTGCTGCCCTGCCTCCCGACCAGTTAGACAGGGTGAGTTAAAAACCTTTGTCAGCTTAGACACTTGTCCGTCATAGGGCCTGCTGCCCTGCATCCTGACTAGTTAGACAGGGTGAGAGTATAACTTTTGTCAGCTTAGACACATGTCCGTCATAGGGCCTGCTGCCCTGCATCCTGACTAGTTAGACAGGGTGAGAGTATAACTTTTGTCAGCTTAGACACCTGTCCGTCATAGGGCCTGCTGCCCTGCATCCTGACTAGTTAGACAGGGTGAGAGTATAACCTTTGTCAGCTTAGACACATGTCCGTCATAGGGCCTGCTGCCCTGCATCCTGACTAGTTAGACAGGGTGAGTTTATAATCTTTGTCAGCTTAGACACATGTCCGTCATAGAGCCTGCTGCCCTGCCTCCCGACCAGTTAGATAGGGTGAGTTTATAACCTTTGTCAGCTGAGACACTTGTCCGTCATAGGGCCTGCTGCCCTGCCTTCTGACTAGTTAGAGTGAGTTTATAACCTTTGTCAGCTTAGACACTTGTCCGTCATAGGGCCTGCTGCCCTGCCTTCTGACTAGTTAGAGTGAGTTTATAATCTTTGTCAGCTTAGACACCTGTCCGTCATAGGGCCTGCTGCCCTGCCTCCCGACCAGTTAGACAGGGTGAGTTAAAAACCTTTGTCAGCTTAGACACTTGTCCGTCATAGGGCCTGCTGCCCTGCATCCTGACTAGTTAGACAGGGTGAGAGTATAACCTTTGTCAGCTTAGACACATGTCCGTCATAGGGCCTGCTGCCCTGCCTCCCGACCAGTTAGATAGGGTGAGTTTATAACCTTTGTCAGCTGAGACACTTGTCCGTCATAGGGCCTGCTGCCCTGCCTTCTGACTAGTTAGAGTGGGTTTATAACCTTTGTCAGCTTAGACACTTGTCCGTCATAGGGCCTGCTGCCCTGCCATCTGACCAGTTAGATAGGGTGAGTTTATAACCTTTGTCAGCTTAGACACCTGTCCGTCATAGGGCCTGCTGCCCTGCCTCCCAACCAGTTAGACAGGGTGAGTTAAAAACCTTTGTCAGCTTAGACACTTGTCCGTCATAGGGCCTGCTGCCCTGCCTCCTGACTAGTTAGACAGGGTGAGTTTATAATCTTTGTCAGCTTAGACATCTGTCCGTCATAGGGCCTGCTGCCCTGCCTCCTGACCAGTTATACAGGGTGAGTTTATAACCTTTGTCAGCTTAGACACCTGTCTGTCATAGGGCCTGTCGCCCTGCCTCCCGACCAGTTAGACAGGGTGAGTTTATAACCTTTGTCAGCTTAGACACCTGTCCGTCATAGGGCCTGTTGCCTGCCTCACGACCAGTTAGACAGGGTGAGTTTATAATCTTTGTCAGCTTAGACACTTGTCCGTCATAGGGCCTGCTGCCCTGCCTCCTGACCAGTTAGACAGGGTGAGTTTATAACCTTTGTCAGCTTAGACATCTGTCCGTCATAGGGCCTGCTGCCCTGCCTCCTGACCAGTTAGACAGGGTGAGTTTATAACCTTTGTCAGCTTAGACACCTGTCCGTCATAGGGCCTGTTGCCCTGCCTCCCGACCTGTTAGACAGGGTGAGTTTATAACCTTTGTCAGCTTAGACACCTGTCCGTCATAGGGCCTGTTGCCTGCCTCACGACCAGTTAGATAGGGTGAGTTTATAACCTTTGTCAGCTTAGACACCTGTCTGTCATAGGGCCTGTCGCCCTGCCTCCCGACCAGTTAGACAGGGTGAGTTTATAACCTTTGTCAGCTTAGACACCTGTCCGTCATAGGGCCTGTTGCCTGCCTCACGACCAGTTAGACAGGGTGAGTTTATAATCTTTGTCAGTTTAGACACTTGTCCGTCATAGGGCCTGTCGCCCTGCCTCCTGACCAGTTAGACAGGGTGAGTTTATAACCTTTGTCAGCTTAGACATCTGTCCGTCATAGGGCCTGCTGCCCTGCCTCCTGACCAGTTAGACAGGGCGAGTTTATAACCTTTGTCAGCTTAGACACCTGTCCGTCATAGGGCCTGTTGCCCTGCCTCCCGACCTGTTAGACAGGGTGAGTTTATAACCTTTGTCAGCTTAGACACCTGTCCGTCATAGGGCCTGTTGCCTGCCTCACGACCAGTTAGATAGGGTGAGTTTATAACCTTTGTCAGCTTAGACACCTGTCTGTCATAGGGCCTGTTGAGTTTATAACCTTTTTCAGCTTAGACACCTGTCTGTCATAGGGCCTGTTGCCCTGCCTCCTGACCAGTTAGACAGGGTGAGTTTATAACCTTTGTCAGCTTAGACATCTGTCCGTCATAGGGCCTGCTGCCCTGCCTCCTGACCAGTTAGACAGGGTGAGTTTATAATCTTTGTCAGCTTAGACACCTGTCCGTCATAGGGCCTGCTGCCCTGCCTCCTGACCAGTTAGACAGGGTGAGTTTACAGTATATCCGACCCTAAAATAATTGCAGACTCCTTCGTATTCATACTATCAGAATTATTATTATATTATTTTAATTTTATGTTTGTTAATTCTCTTTACTTGTTTTCCCAAAGTAAGCTCTTGGTTCATTGATATTTTTTATTTATGAACATTTTGTTTCTCTTGAATTCACCCCTTTGGTTTTTGAAGCCTTTGATTGCCGTCCTTAGAAATTGGAGACCTCACGATAAAGGCAATGACTACAGATAGAATCTGTAGTCATCGGTAAAGGTTTATTTTTGCGCTATGCCTCAGCCAGTCTTTCTGATAACTTGTATTTACTGAATATGCAACGTACCGCTTGCAAATCACTGGAAACACTTGTCTCTCGACACATGGGACTTTCATATTCGGTAAACAGATATTTTTTGTCGACTGAAGTCCTTACTCTTAATATTATAAGCATGTTGTGCTGAATAATAACTCAATTACTCATTTATTTGACCACAATGACATTTTACATGCATCAGTCTGACTTGCATGTAATTTTAAAGACACAATAATTTTTTTTAAATTATATTACTACAAATTTAAAAGTAATATTAAAATTAAGTTTATTTAGTGAACATATTGTGAATCTATTTACTATGTAACAAACCGACTAAGAACCGTCAGTCATGAATTCCAGGAAGCTGTAAAAACATTTATTGATTTGATATGACTAGTTTGACTTAGAAACTTTGGTTTGGCTCTCCTTTGTCTGAGTTAGGAAGTTTATTGGACGTAGATATTGCGCTGTTTTTGAAAAAATGTAGTACGATTGAACTGGTATTTGAAGATTGTGAAGATTGTATTGATGAGTTTGTGAGCTACTGAACTTAGGAACATTTTGTGTCAGAAATGATAGGCTTTCATAAATAAATATATTAGGACTGAAAGGACAGAATATTATAACATTTGAACACCTCCTTACAGAATTGTAGCATTTTTATATCGTGTAAACGAAAGATGAAAAGTGTTATTTGGGTATCACAACTTCAGATAGGCAAATCTCAAACAAGGTGGGAAACTTGTTCCCATGACGGGAAATGACGCCATAATATGCAGTTAAAAGGACATTAGTATTTGAGGTTTTAGCTAAAATGCGGAGGGCGAATATTCCAGAACTAATTTTACTAATTAAAATGTGTGAATTAAAATTCAGCCAATCAGAAGTTTTTTGAGTTCAAGGATCGGCGTTCCATCTAAAAGAAAACTGAATCCGGAGGCTGTCCTAGCTGTAATTTGAAAATATAGGAACTGAAGTTTCATAGTATTAAGAGAAAGGAGATTCTTTTCTCTTAGTACTGATATGTCAAAGCACTGAAGCAAACTATTTAACTCTATGAATTTTAGTTTTTCGAGGCATTTCACAGTAGAATCAGACAACAGGGATGCGTCGTAAGCATGTAGTCAGCTTCCTATAAGCATATTGGCATAGACCTAATCATTTTGTCAGAATATTTTCTTTCTGGATTATGGATCCAATATATTTATTTTCCATTCTTTTTTAAAGTTTTCATATTTAATAAAACTTGTGGTCTTCTTTAGAACATAAACTCCCTGAATAGTTTATACACTCACACTCTTTGGGTCAAAAGTTACCAAGTTTAGATTTACTCAAGTCTAGACTTCCTGGAAACAAAAAAATGTTGGGGTCCTTAAAACTTAGGATTCTCTAATTCCTTATGGATTCGGATTATAAGCTTAACTTTATGATATCACATGTCAAAGACGTGATCAAAGAGATATTGGGAAAAGATTTATATTTAGAAATGCTTTTTGTTTGGAGTTTTTGATTACATTTTGCATACTTTCTTCTTTTTAGTGTGATTTGTTTTGAGATTTTTATATTTTTTTGATTGCAGTACAACCGCGTGATCAATGACATGTTGGAGATATTCAACAGCGCGTCAATCTGTGCATACAATGAGCCTCTGCGTTGCAGCCTACGACTTGAACCAGGTAATTTTTACATTTATAATTGTACCTTAATGCTTAGTTTCCATTTCATGAAAGGTGAGATTAATGAGGGGTTTTTGGCGCATTATCGTGGGCAAAAACAAAAATGATCGCAATACTATCGATTCGAAGGTTTAGAATATCTTATCTATTGCTCAAGTTAACGAGACACGTTTCATTACTATCAAATCCTGTAAAAAATCTTGCCTCATTTTGCAACTCTTTGGTCGCATCCTGATTTCTAGTTTTGACCAACCAATTTTGGACAAAATATATGATACAAACCCACAATCTATTGACACGGTTTGCACTACTCTCCTTCTATTCATTGGATTCACAAACTTCAAAGAAAAAAAAAAGAAAAAAAACAAAGAATGCAAAGAATGGTCTTGACATCGAAATAAACAAATTTGTTACTAAAAGTAATGAAACAAATTAACATTAATACAAAAGTATTTTTAGTAACGTTTGAAATCATTTTCATGCAAGTGTTTTCAAACATAACTCGCCGTGCAAAAATATGCAATTGATTAGTTTATAAATTAGAGGAGAATGGTATAGTGTAATATCTTTTGTAACATTACAGCCGCACAAAAGAATCACGTTCACTGACCGTGTGCTGGAGTTAAAAGTTGAACTAAAGAATCAATAATTTAGGCAAAGAAAATATCGTTACGCACACATACACATAAAACAAAACAAAAACAGATGTTTCTTAACGGTTGCAGAAATTAAAGATTAAAAAAAGATTAAAAAGTGGATGAATTAGGGAGATAAAGCCCTTTATAGTCTATTATTAAATAAACAAATGTAAGGTAAGAAGAAAAAGTTTCATAAAAAGCACAGTATGTTTTAAGACTAGTAAGAGAAGTACAACAAGATTTTTAAATAACAAGAAAGACAAACAATCAAGAATAATTATTTGAGATCCTTTAAAATGTTTCGGACTTATCCTTTTAAAATATTCTCTTAAAGACTTAAAACTAAGCTGTCTTTTACCAATTTCGTTATAAAACTTGTGCGTAAAAACAAAAAATTTTTCAAAAAGAAGAATTAGATTTTGGCAGTATATATTTCGTATTACCGTCAAAGGCAGCTGCCAAACTAAAAAGAGAAGTAATAAAAAATCTGAAATAAAAAAATTAAAAATCTGACCAATAAATTATATCTAAATAAAAAAGTACAAAGTACTTTAACTATGTGATCCATATTTTGAATTTGTGTGATTTTTTTAATCGTGTGATTTAGTTCCTTAATAGTTTGTGAATTCTGTGCAGACCTGCAGAACATCATGGCTCACAGCAGGGACTGGGATGAACAGCAGCACACTTGGGTGGAGTGGCATAGACGATCTGGGTCCAAAGTTCGAGACCTCTATGAGCAGCTGGTGGACCTCAGCAACTATGCGGCTAGACTCAACAGTCAGTAGACAAGATTAATTTTTTATTTATTGTAATATAATTCTATCCGATTTGGCTTTCCAAAATATTGTTGGTCTTCAGTATGAGGAAAGTGTTCTTCAAAATCTGACATGAAAGTGAAATTAATTGTTAATTTTCATTCTATAGCATTTAATGTTTTAGTTGATATATTACGTGTTAGATAAATTGAGGAAAGTTGAAATGTCACACAGTACAATTTAAATACAAGAGGGATATACAGAGTGATTCATGAGATTCTCCCCCCTCTTCTACAGAACTTAAAATTCTACTAATAGAAATAATGAACAAATTTTGTACAAAAGTCCGAAAACGCTTTGTTAGAGAGTTACAGCACAGCTAGCAAAAGATTTCAGCATGATAAGTTAGCAAAGAGGGAAATAAAGCCATTATGAATTTCTGGAAAGGTGAATTAAGTGAAACATTTGGTTGTCTCTTAAGTATTTTGACTTGGAAAAGCTGCGGAAATTAGTTTCAGAACTGTACCTTTAGTAGTTTTAGTATAATTCAAGAATAAATTAAAGAAATTGTGGCACGAAATTAAGTTTTTTTACTTTAATGTACAATTTTTTTTAAAATGGGTAATAAGTACATAACATCTTGAAATATAGATTGTAGAGAATTTATTTTTGAGAAAATTGACGTAAGTTAAGTCAAAAATTAAGTTTACATTGTATAATATATAACTGATTTTTATTGGGTTGGGCTAACTTTACGTATTAGCCCAAACCCAAACAGCCACAGTTATTAATAATTTAGAATCATTTTTGTCTATTGCTCATTATGCGTTTCTCAACTTCCCTTTGTCTGCAAATCCAAATTCATAATGCGGACAATTAATGCGCCACGAGAATTCGATTTTATCTTTTAGACATAATTTTTATCCCATATCAAGACGAGATGTTTGATAGATAAATATGGTGTTTTTTTAGCCAAAAGTGAGGTCTTCCATCTCCAGTACTCTTCCAGGAAATTCAATACTTTAAGTTCCGTATGGCTTTCACTCTTTACCCAGAAATCATGCTGAAATCGTTTGCTAGCTGTAACTCACTAACGAAGCGTTTTCGGAAGTACAAACAGAATCTACAACAGACATCAGTGAGCTGGTTGTCAATTTGCATGTAAGGGGATATCCCCTAAAAACATTGCTCTGTGGCAGAGCGAGTAAGTGACTTTCTAACACTGAACTCTTGACTAAGTAACTCATTAGCATTAGTAAGGTCGTCACTAAAGCTCTTCTGTTGCCATTAGTTTAGAAGTCGAGGTCAGTAACCGACTGGAATACCCAACCTATTCTAACTTAAACATTAAATGGATTTATGAAGTGCGTTGTTGTTTTTGTCTTAAATGATCACCCGCACTTGTATTGCTTCAACTGATTTCACCAAATCTAAACCTGTGCAGTAAATCCATAAAAACGTTCTCGTATTCCTTCTTCTTAATTTATTATTGTTTGTATTAGCATCAAATCTAAATTAATAGATTATTGTACCTGTAGATCCCCAATATCTAATCCCATCCTTCTCTGGAATGTAGGGTTAACATTTTGGAGAGACAACTGGGTCATTTAATGTGGTGTATTTCATAATTTATCTGCAAGTTATATCTTTTCACTTAACGACTTAGCCCAACAATCTCACTCACATCCGTACGATATTGAAGGCATTCCTTCTCACTTATACTCATACGATGTTGACAGACCTCCCTCTCACCCACATACGGACAATATTGATGGTATTCCTTCTCACTTATACTCATACGATGTTGACATACCTCATTCTCACCCTCATACGTACGATATTGACGGCAATCCCTCTCACTTACACTCATACGATGTTGACATACCTCACTCTCACCCTCATACGTATGATATTGATGGCATTCCCTCTTACTTATACACAAACGATGTTGACACACCACCCTCTCACCCTCATACGTACGATATTAACGGTATTCCCTCTCACCCACACACCTAAGACTTTAACAGAACTCTCTCTCATATATACACACATATTACGTAGACAGAATTCCCTCTCCTATACATCCTGAGGACCCGTACGATAACGTTGACCCTCCACCCACCCTGCAGACACGTACGATTGACGTTGGCCCACCTACACACCCTGCAGACACGTACGATAACGTTGACCCTCCACCCACCCTGCAGACACGTATGACTGACGTTAGCCCACCTACATACCCTGCAGACACGTACGATTGACGTTGGCCCACCTACACTCCCTACGGGCACCTACGATTGACGTTGACCCACCTACACTCCCTGCGTGCACCTACGATTGACGTTTACCCACGTACACTCCCTGCGGGCACCTACAACTGACGTTGACCCTCCCACACACCCTGCGTACACGTACGATTGACGTAGCCTACATGTTGTACAGATAAATTCAAGTAAGTTAGCTGCTTACTTATGAAACTGATCCAATTACTGTACTTCTTCAAGGTATATGCAAATGCCATATTTCAGAGTTTAAAAGCTCTGATAAGCTTTTATAAATCTTAGTTTGCCTGTATATGGATACTTGATAAAGCTGACAAATTCTTGATTAAAACAGAATTTCCATCGTACGTGTATTGGTGAATGAAGTCTTTAGGTACCACTGTTCGTGTATGGATGTGCAGGAGGGTCAACACCACCGCACTGAAATCTCAATACTAATGTACGCGTATGGGTGGGAAACGTCCCGTGCAAGTTGGTGGGGAAGTCTTTACTTGTAACGATAATTAAATCATGATGCTAAACTTTTTTCTAGATTTCACCGATTATGCAGAATATTGGATGTTCCCTTATGAAGCGGCTAGCTTGCGCTTCGACCTGGAAGATGTTTGGGAGGAGATACGGCCTCTCTATGAACAACTTCACGCATACGTTCGCCGGAAGCTGAGAGACTTGTATGGACCTGAGAAGATCAGCCGCCAAGCCCCACTACCTGCTCACATCCTTGGTAATATATTTTAAGGGAACATAAAATAAATATATAAAATCATCATTGATGGTGTTTTCAAGACCAAATTGAGTGGTACAGTCCCAGAAGCAAAGTGCCAAACTTCGGGAAATGTCAAAATAGGTGAAAATAAAGAGAAAATCAAGAATAAATTTGTTCCCAGCAAAACTTGGTTTAACAGACATCCGCCATTTTTTTCACAAAATTGTTTTTATCTCAAAGTTGACCAAACCGATCTTTATGAAACTCGCTATGCATGGTAAGATAATAAAGACCTTTCCTAGAAAAAAAATCAACTTGATCCAATTTTTAATTTAAAAAAAGCGGTCATTTTCAATGTTTAAACGGAAATTGTGGGACAACGGCAAAAAATATAGCTAAGAACAATTTTTTTTTGATTATTTATTACAAATCTGTCAGTATCAACAACATTATAATCGGACTAAAAATAACCGAATTTGCAGCAAAAGAGCCATTTTGTTTTTAGCTTTTTTACTGCCTCTCAATGAAAATGTCAATGTGTCTCGGTTGTTTTTCGTCCGATTCTATTTTTTTTATTTTCTTTTTTTACTGATAGAATGTTAATGACATCGTCTGACAAAACGTGTTCTTAGTAATGTTTTGTATTTTTGCAATTATTAGTCTACTAATTGGATCAAGTTAATTTTTTTCTATAAAAGGTATTTACTATCTTAACATGCATAGTGAGTTTCACAAAGATCAGTTGAGCCAAATCGGAGATAAAAATCCTTTTGTGAAAAAAAAACAAAATGGCGTATATCTGGTAAACGAAGAGTTTTTGAGAAAAAATATATTCCTTATTTTCTCTTTATTTTGACCTACATATCAATTTTCTTTTGGCACTTTGATTTTTTGACACCCTGTATTTTATCGACAAGAGATTTTACTTTCCCCAATAAAGCTCCTTTGAAATCGGGGTCAATAAATGTTACAAAAATAAGTATTTTTTACTAATCCTGCAGGATTAATCAAATTAAACAACTATTTTTAATGAACCAGTTAATATTTTATTAACTTATTTTAAATTTATTTACCCAAAGTTTGTGGGTGAAAAATATTTGGTAAAATATTGCAAAATAATGCAAATAGGCCATCAAATTTAAAATTTTTACTTAACAAATATGCAATCAGTATGTTCTTGTAATAAAAAAAATCATGTAATGTAAACGTAAACATGTATAAACGTTTTCTGATACTGACATATATCACGTAAGTTTAACTTTAGCCTCGATTATACTGTGGGACTTTTTCCGTAATTTACTACCACTAATTTTTCCGTTACTTCACTACCACTATTTTTTTATCGCAATTACGATTAGGTTAGGTAGCTACTTAAGTTGATCACAAACTGGCTAATCCAATGATTGACTTACCGCCGAATGCGCTCTCCTTGTGCAAGTTCTTGGAAAGCGATAAGATAAGGCCAGCGATTCGGATTCCTGGCGGATAAGGAATACCACAATGGACGTAAAAATGATTGGGGAACAGTTTTTAGAGCAATAGAATATTCATCAAGTAGTAATGAATTAACGGAAACAAAAATAATAGTGTTAGTGAACTAACGGAAAAGATCCACGCTATGTAGTAAGTTTATAAAACGTCATGTTTAAAAAGAAATTTTGTATAAACCTAAGACAAGGATGCTTTAAAACATTTTACTGTGTTTTAAAAGATGTTGCACGTTTCCCCATCGAGTCAGTAAATATGAAAAGAGGCCTTGAACATGTTACAACAGCGTTTGAACAATATAACTTGTTATAAACATTCTGGAAGGGGCGCGTCTTTTAGAACGAGTTTTCTTTTTTTGAATTCCAAATAAACACGCAAGCTGCAGCAGCTAGTTCAGCATTATCGTGTGGTGTCACCATCGTGACTGTTATACAGTAACTATAACAATTAAAACTTTTCGGTTTTCAAAACATGTTATGAAACAAAACTAATGTTTTATAAACTTGTTACACGTTGATATACAGTAATCCTAGCTTTCGATTTCCTCAGGGCTGTTTGCCATAAGAATCACAAACCTGCTACACCAGTGATCGCTATTCAATTTATCTTGTTGAAATTGTAACGAAGTATATGTGATCTTCACTCACGTTTCAAAACGTACGCGATTGATCAATGCATCATTTCATAGTAAAATTAAACTATGAAAAAGTACTAAAGCTAGGACTACACTATGTTACATGTTTATGAACTTTTTAAAAACATTAGCTTGTATTTCATAACACGTTTTAACAGTTACTCAACAATCAGTCATGATGTGACGCTATACGATAATGTTTTACTAGTTATTGCGGCTTGCGTGTTCATTTTGGATTAAGAAAAAAAAGAAACATCGTGCTAAAAGACGGCCTTGGGTGCACCCCTCTCTGCTAACCCAAAAAATGCAATAGAAGTGGTATGAACAGTGATTTTCAATAGGTTGAACTTTTCTCAGAGGAGTTGCAATCAAGTGGTAGTTTTAGTTTCATGTTTCTTGTTCCTGTTTTTGTAATCATCTACTAACAGATCGCACAGTAACTGTTGTTGCTGGTATTCTTCTATTAGTTTTATAAAGTATTGGCTCAAACTTACCACACGACTCACAGGATGTCCGCGCACTCACACGAATTACGCACCATTTCCAAGAATGTTTTTAAACAAGTTATATGTTGCAAAAGCTGTTGTAACATGTTACATGCAACAAGTTGAAGGCTTATTTTGACATTTATCGACTCGATGCGGGAACGTGTAACATGTTTTAAAACACGATGTTTTATGAATTTGTTATATAGAGTAATCCAACTTAAAGTTTCGTCAAGGAACAGCTATGTGAAAAGGCTCGGTGACTCAGAAGTAGTTCAGACGCTATTTTCCTGTTCAATTACTCTGAGATTATTCCAAAACACGTGTTGTGATTATTACAATATGCGATGATCCTTAACGTGGGAACAATAACAAAGTCAAGTTCACAGGCCAAAGTCACCTTGCATCCGAGGTAATTATTTGTTGTCATAGTGCCAACTCCGGTGACCGTTAAACTCTAGGAGTGTTCTGTCTAATCATCAGTCAGTGTCAAGTTCAAGGCCGAGTACCCTTTTGTTACAATTCCTATCTTTTAAATACCTGAAGCGATCTTCTACTTCGAAATGATTAAAAACCTCCTACATCTAATATGCGATAATTAAGTCCTTTCCTTGTAATGGTCTTCCACAAGGCGTGTTGTTATTGTATATTTGGCACACCTTACATTTTAATGCAGGACTGCACCTCATTTTTACAATTGGCTATTTATGTCTCTTAATAGTCCTGAGTAGTGTTAGGTAATCCCACTCTGTGATTACTAACCGTTACTTTAATTTACACGCACTAATTAACAAAATTACGCAATTCGCGACATTTACAAATATAAATTACTATATATACACTATTTTAACGATTTTGAAACTAAACCAATAATATTTACAGTAATTAAAGTCATTTAACACACACGAGTTTATATTCGTTCAATATCTGCCCCTGTTCTTGAACTGTTACTTCCACTCCAGGCTGGCAGACTCCAGGCACTGAAGACTCACATTGCCACTGACATCGACCGACTAGTTAGCGGAGGGGTAGTGTCTTTATATAAGATGCTGCTGCAATCTACAATTTTCCAGATGTGTGATCTGGATGGGCCTCGACCACCATTCCAGAATATTCTAGCTTCGCCTGGGAAAAATGATCACGCCATATGGATTAGCCTATACACCGCAGACAATTTGTAGAGCTCAGAAACTGGGATCAATTCGCAGAAAGAGGGTGTGCTCTCGATAATTGGCGAGGAATTCGGTAACACTAGACGTACAATCATACCGTCAGCGGGCTAAAACATGCTTTTTTTTGTTTCAACTGAACGGTTCGTGTTTGTTATTTTAGTGATTAATAGTGAAAATTGTATGATTTTTGAAGGTTCAATCTAGTCACCATAAGTTGACGTTATATATTTTTTAATTTAAGATGTTGTACAATGACATTAAAATGTTCACATATATAACTGTGAAAAAAATATTTAAAACTCGATTTTTTAAGAAAAATAGTCGTATGTTCTACTAAAAGCGGCACTCTTCTCAAATGACACTTCAAGTGTTTCTATACAATCATTATTACGAACCGAATCCTTGAAATAGAAATCCATTTTTGGCGTTTCTAGTAGAGTGGAAAGGCACTCTTAGTAGTGAAAGGTAATCATAGTATTCTAGTTGTTTTAGGAAGGACTATAAACTAAGTTTTTTCTTTTTGAAAACAGGTCATGAGCAACCAACTGATGGCAGTCCCTAAACTGTCGATTAAACTGCTGACAGAGTCTTGTGTACTTGTCAAATTAAAAACCTTTTTATATCTAAAATATTTACTATTGTGAAACACAACCAATCCAATTGTTGAAATTCAAAACATCAAAAATATTGTGCGTGCATTTATGACACCTAGACAAATGCTGAATTTCTTCTACTTTATTCTTGTAGTTGAAAATGCGAGTCAACAAACGTGCACTTAAAACAAATGAAACGTTAAAAAAATAAGATAAAAAATGCTCTGCTTCATATTTCAACATCTATTAAAAAATATATCTTTAGTTTAGTACCTGCTGAAATTCAAGAATTTTTAATGTCACGTAGAAATCGACAAAAACGTGAAGAAATTTGTTTCTTTTTAAAGTACCTACCTAAATGTTAATTTAAAAATTTGCTGTTGAATATCCACCGTCTGAAGCCTTCACAGTATTCCCACACTGAATGGGAGTCCGCAAAGCGGTCATTACTATCACAGGACTACTGGATGGCGTTAAGGCTTGACTGGCCCTCCTGCCTACCCAAGTACGATTTGACTGATCCTCCTTTCAAATCGACGAACATCTTCACTGACCCTGCCATCTACCTAACGAATATCTTGACTGGCCCTGCCATCTACCCAATTAACGTATTGACTGACCCTCACATTTACGCAATGAACGTCTAGACTTACCCTTCCATCTACCCGACGGACGTCTTGACTGACACTCATAAATATCCGACGAACATCTTAACTGACCCTCACATCTACCCAACGAACGTGTTAACTAACCCTCCCATATCTTCAATTGACATCTTAGCTGACCTTCCATCAAACCCGCGAACGTCTTGATTGACACCACCTACACCACGAATTTCTTGACTGACCCTCCCAATTATCCGACGAATTTCTTGGTTGGCACTTTTACCCTCCTACCTATCCGACGAGCGTCTTGACTGACCCTCTCATCTACCCGACGAATTTCTTGACTGACCCACCCAATTATCCGACGAATTTCTTGGCTGGCACTTTTACCCTCCCGCCTACCGACGAATGTCTCTACTAACCCTCCTATCTATTCGAATAATTTCTTAACTGACACTGTTACCCTCCTACTTACCCTACGAACGTCTTAACTGACCCTCTCATCTACCCGATGAAAGTCTTGACTGACCCTCCCATCTAGCCGACGATTTTCTCGGCTGACATTTTTACCCTCCCACCTACCCGATGAACGTCTACACTGACCCTCCTATCTACCCAAATAATTTCTTGTCTAACACTGTTACCCTCCTATCTACCCTATGAACGTCTTGACTGGCATTTCCATCTACTTGACGAACCTTTTAACTGGGAGACCAATGGTGGATATCCGTAGAAGACTGATTATCAAGTACCCCTCCGAGTGGGTATTGCACATCAGGACCGAGTTGTTCTGTGG
This sequence comes from Stictocephala bisonia, assembly GCA_035578905.1. Taxonomy (NCBI): domain Eukaryota; kingdom Metazoa; phylum Arthropoda; class Insecta; order Hemiptera; family Membracidae; genus Stictocephala; species Stictocephala bisonia. The sequence continues at coordinate 9,067,343 of JAQJVL010000001.1, forward strand.
TTGCACACGGTATCGGTAGTTTCTCGCAGCATTGTGATGAGGACATGCCACCTATAAGGGGACACTAACAGCAATTCCTTTCCTCATGGTTTCCGGTGCTTTGCGACATCACTTAAAGAGGCTCTTGAGATAGTATTTCGTAAGCTTTACAACAACTTCTGACAGTTTCATCTCCTAGAGCTGAATTCCCCTACGTCCCAGCAGTTTTCCGGACCGCTGTTAGTACTGGCGCTGTAAAAAAATGTCTTTGGCCAGTCTGAAAAACGGATCATGTGTCAGAGATGGCCTGTTACATAAATTTTCATTTCTCCCTCGTTTAACTGTTGTCAAACTTATTGTCCGGCTCCTGAAGTAATGGGTGAAAACATTGTGCTGAGGCAATTTTAGTATTCCCGTCCGGAATTTATTTTGAAACTTATCGTAGCCTGTTCGTGAAATTGATAGCTAATATGGTATTTACCAATAACATGTCCGTACTTTGAACTACGAATAACTTATTCCGGAAGGTGACATTTTCATTACTAAAAAAAATCATAGCATTTTGCCTAAACATTCGAGTAGGTACTATATCATTCCCATTTTTTCGGCTAACTTATATTACTTTTATATCAGTAAACTACTCGACACATCAACTCGACACACATTCACACACTATTGAATGCGACCTCTGTTTATTTTTTCTCTATGATGCACTTAAGTTAATTTCTTTGTTTAGTTATTTGGCACGATACGTTTTGTTGATAATTCTGTTCATGGTGCCAGGTAACATGTGGGGACAGTCCTGGAGCAACATCCTGGATGTGACAATTCCTTACCCGGGGAAGAACTTTTTAGATGTTACCACTGAAATGAATAAACAGGTAAGTGGCAAGCATAACTAAACATTAATCCTACATTTTTGTAACACATGATTTCCATATTTTATTTACATTGAATTCATGTTCAAACATTCTAATCCGGTGCATGCCTTATATTGTAGCAGTAAAGTTATATGAAAAGATAAGGTTCGTTTAGAATATATTTAATGTTATGTATTTTTCTTCTAAGTTTGCGTGTATGGGTGGTTGTGTGGGTAAATACCACTGTACACGTTTGGATGGGCTGGTGGGTCAATTTTTTTACTATGTCTGGGCCCTATCAAGAGAAAACTCAATTTCTGAACTCCCCTTGACTTTATCATCGTCATCGTCATCATCAAGGGTGTTCTGCCTTCAGGCAAGTCCTGCTGCCTTCTGCCAAACCTCTCTGTTTTGAGCAAGTCTTTTTTCTGTCTCATACTTCCGTCCAATCCTCGCTCTGGTCACCATCTGATATCTTCTCCTCCCACTCTTTCCTAGAACTCTCCCTTCTATAGCTGTTCTCGACAGCTCTCTCCTCTGAATTGATTAGTTCATGTGATGACATGTACTAACCCATACATTCTTATTCTTCTTATAGTTCTCAGTACTTCTCCCCACCCACTCTCCTCAGTACTTCTCTCCGCCCACTCTTCTCAGTACTTCTCCCCACCCTCTCTCCTCAGTACTTCTCCCCACCCACTCTCCTCAGTACTTCTCTCCACCCACTCTCCTCAGTACTTCTCTTCACTCACTCTCCTCAGCACCTCTCTCCACCCACTCTCCTCAGTACTTCTCCCCACCCACTCTCCTCAGTACTTCTCCCCACCCACTCTTCTCAGTACTTCTCTCCACCCACTCTCCTCAGTACTTCTCTCCACCCACTCTCCTCAGTACTTCTCTCCACCCACTCCTCAGTACTTCTCTTCACTCACTCTCCTCAGTACATCTCCCCACCCACTCTCCTCATTACTTCTCTCCACCCACTCTCCTCAGTACTTCTCTCCACCCACTCTCCTCAGTACTTCTCTCCACCCACTCTCCTCAGTACTTCTCCCCACCCAATCTCCTCAGTACTTCTCTCCACCCACTCTCCTCAGTACATCTCTCCACCCACTCTCCTCAGTACTTCTCTCCACCCACTCTCCATGTTTCCACTCCAAATAAATCATTCATTGAATCTTTTCCTCAGCTTCTTAACCAACAATCCAAAAAGTGAACTTCAATTGTTATTAAATCTTTGTTTTGCCATGGCAATTCTTGCTTTTATTTCCTTTTTGCAATTCAAATCTCCTTCAATCATACTTCATCTATATTAAAAACGCCACACTTGCTCTCTTGGCTTTCTTTTTAGTTTAATACACACTGGTTCCTTCTCTCTTCCTATTCCATAATCTTTATTATAATTTATTTATGTTAATTTTCATCCCGTACTCTTCACATATATTGTATTTAACTTTCAACATTTCTCATTTTTTAGACTATAATACAACTATCGTTTATAAATATCAGTGTGCCAAATGCACATAATAATCAGACTCGTTCTCCTAACGTCAAAAAAAAAAAAAAAAAACCAATTATTTTTTTAATTAGACACAATATCCAGTTTACCTCCTTGGTAAATGAATTTCTCACGGACCATTAAATACATCACAAGTAACTCTGGGAAATCAAAGACTATTGATGCTCTGAGAATTAGTATTGTTTGTTTGGGGGCGTAAGTAAAGAAACATATAATTTATGATTTTAAAATAATAAGTTTAATACAATGCCATAAAAAACTACTTAATCTAATGATTTTGATTATCAAATGCTTATGAAAGATTGAACAGAAATAAAAACAAATTGAATATTTTTTACCATATTACGTGTTGGTAGGAATACAAAACAAATGTATTAGAATACCCACCCGCCCACCCATACACGTACAGTAGTATTAACCCTCCCACCCATCCATACACGTACAGTGGTATTAACCTTCCCACTCACCCATACACGTACAGTGGTATTGACCCACCCACCCAACCATACACGTACAGTGTAATTGACCCATCCACCCACCCATACACATACAGTAGTATTAACCCTCCCACCCACCCATACACGTACAGTGGTATTGACCCACCCATCACCACTGTGCGTGTATGGGTGGGCGGGCAGGTCAATAACACTGTACGTGTATGGGTGGGTGGGTGGATCAATAACACTGTACGTGTATGGGTGGGTGGGTGGATCAATAACACTGTACGTTGTAAAACTTTCTCCACCAAGTAAACTGAGCGCTTGTATTAAACCTCTTACTTCTTCTAATACTTAAAGTGTTTAAAAATGTTAAATCACAAATGACTACATATATTATAATGATCGATCTCGGTAAACTACGTTTAGCATCCTTAGGCCTATCCACAATGGAAAATAAGGATGTATAAAAACATATAAGCAGTACAATTAAATTAGGTATTAAATTGGCTGACAGTAAAAATGTTGTAGTACCAAAAGGACATATGAAATGTCATTAAATCACCTGAGGATGATATAAATATCTCTTGTTTAGCACTCAATGTACAAATAAACTGATGTTGATGGCGCCTTCATTATTACCAGAGCAACAAGCAAGCCGTACTGTATTGAAAAGTAGTGAACTTTGAAGGCGTTACGCACAAAATAAATAACCATTTCCCATCGACGGAGATTTCTTATACATTAAGACTTAAGAGTCATTAATTGTGAACTTTTATGTATTTATATTGATTATTACAATTGACAAAATATCTTAAACTTCAATATTCAACTGTTTTCAATAAACGACATAGTTAAAGTGGTCTATAGATAATGGAAATTAATCATAGAATGATAATTTTTAATTTAATATTTGTAATTACTAAATAAGAAAAATTATACACAGTTCGGTTGTAAATAATCCACATAATTATTTTTTATCACCATAATTATTACTATAAAAAATAATCCTAAGTTGGGTTTGAAACATTAATAAATGCTCCTTTAAAAATATTAAATTCGTTCCAGTTACACTGCAGTATCACTAATGTAAATAAAATATAATTATCATTGTTTATAATTCTATAAATTTAACCAAGCATTTATTTAAGTCATTTTGCACCCCTAGAATTGAGAAAAATACATGGAATTCATGTTTAATTATGATTGTACAAATTTCTTTGTTCAATCTATAAATAGAAAGGCCTTTAAGATATCACTGCCTGGTTGGTCACAGTTTCAGAAAATCAATAAGAGTTAGGTTCATGAGCCATGGAACAAATATTATTTATAAGTTCAAGATGATGGTGATCGAAGACGTCAACTAAGCAACTGATTGTGGCAGAATCTAGTGCGTTGTGGTTATCGCTGTTATTGTACCGGTTATTATACTTAAGGACATTTTCAAAAAGTCAATCCATTAGAGTAAAACCTTTCACTGGCTTTGCAGCCAGCCTAAATAGTTTTGAGAATTTGTCCCTCGCTGTACGAAATCGATCACTATAATGCATGCTCTATCTTGTACTTAGACCTGTATGTGTGACATTTCACTTTTTTGTAATTGCTTCCAATGTTCGAAACATTGTTTATTTATTTATTTTATTTTCGTGCTATAAAACAAGTTATGACCTAATTACATTATAGAAGTGCACACAATAATAGTAATTTAGTAGTGGTCGAGTTCAGTTCAAGTCCATAGTCACAAATTTGTAACAATAATACAGAATAGAATAATAGAATAGAATAAGTTTATTCCAAAAATTTTACATAATTGTGGCCCCGCTAAGTAACAAATAATACTTGTCAGCGGGGTCCATCTTAAATATAACATATAATACATCAAATAAATTAGTACATAGTAATATAATAAATTTAACATATTCTTATCAATTTATTAGAAACAATGGCAAATGGTGGGCAAATAACTCACCTAGTGTATAAGTGGCAAACTTAAGCAAATTAACTGATATTACATAGGTAATTTATAATAACAAGTACTATGATTATATTTATAAAAAGGTTGTTCCCAAAGACGGTGCCTTTGTACATTTCATGAGGAACGTGTTGAACTGATTAACCTTCCCTTACCCCAACTTAAAAACAGGTTTCTCTGATTTGACATGTTCTTAAACTAGCATCTGCTTTAACTAGTCAGTTCAGTATCAGCTCCAACCATGTGTACTATATGCTCCAAGCTTATATTTTTTTCCTATATTGAAAAATTGTTCAATAATGAAATAAAAAAGAAATCAGCTTAATTAACCTATTCAATTGATAATCCCAAAAGTTCTCATTTGTAATGTGACTCTTACAATACTAACATATAAACAATAATAAATAATAACAACAAATAAATAAGTACGACACAAAAATAATAACAATAAATGTATAACTAACAATAATATATATATATATATATATATATATATATATATATATATATATATATAAGTAATAACTAAAAAAATTTAAAAATATATATATAAACTAACAATAAACAATGTGTTAGCCCACTTAGGTTACAAAAACAAAAGCTTTAAAGATAAATAAATAATATGATAACATAAGAATTATAAGACAACAAATTATATTTAGTTCAAAGGGCTTGGACTATTTATATTTACATGGCAACAAAGAAAAACATTTTTAAAAACGTTTAAACTATCAAAATGAACATCAATGTCAGGCCCATTTATAGTCATCGAATCGTAACTCCTCATTATCCGCAACAGAGGGAGGAACGATCGTGTCACTGTGCGAGAGTGGGGGATATTAAGCTATGTTATGTACTTCCTGCAGGGTTACACCCCGGGGACGATATTTCGACTGGCCGAGGAGTTCTACGTGTCCCTCAACATGAGCGCCCTGCCGCCGGACTTCTGGACGCACTCCGTCCTTGAGGACATCCCAGGAAGGCAGATCCTGTGCCAGCCTTCGGCCTGGGACTTCTGCAATGGCCGCGACTACAGGTGAGGCAGAATATCGTGCACTAATCTGTTTTACTTACAGGTATCACCGTTGTCAGGCATTTATTCAATGTACAAACGAAACTATCAATTTGTGAATGTTTGCGGATGCGTACGTGCGCAACATTCTATTGATGAGCGACTGTGAGATGTTTTTATCGATTGTTTTAAGACCTCTCGAGACGTTTCGATTGTATTTTTCACAATCGAGATGTTCTTAACGAAATGTTTGTTAATTCGGTTTTAGGTGTTTATGTGGATTTGCTATTCGTTAAATATTTAAACAACGAAAAGTTATGTTCCTATAACAATACTAAATTAATATATTTATTTAAATTAAAATAATATAATAATTTTATTTTATGGATTAATAATGAACGTAATGTAGATTACAATTATTAAAACTAGCCCTAAATATGTAAGAATGAATGGTCAAGTAGCCAGTAGGGCCAAATTTTGTTTTACTCGTTACTAGAACATTGAAAGTTAAAATGACGTTTAATAAGTAGTTTTTTAATTAGAATAATACGTGTTGGTATATGTACAGTACAAGTAAAACGTCACACAACACAAAATATATTACAATACAAGTACAAAATGCACAAATATTATGGTGATCGATTTCGGTGAACCACGCTCACCTTCCTCAGACCAGAGGGATTCACAAAAGGTGAGCGTGGTTCACCGAAATCGATCACCATAATATTTGTGCATTTTGTACTTGTATTGTAATATATTTGTGCATTTTGTGCTTATTGTAATACATTTTGTGTTGTGTGATGTTTTATTTATAATGTTTAATAAGTAAAAAAGTCAATAGACTAAACTAAAAGTGCTTTATTTAATTTATTCACTTAGATATATAATTCATATGGGCGAAGAAATTAAAAATTGTATGAGTAATTTTTCATCAGTGTTATTAGATCATATTAGATCATAGTAGTATTGTGTACAATAACAGATTAATGTGTTCTCAAAACAAAATAAAGAAAAACTAAAAAACTAAATAAGTAATACGATGCAGACATAATATTACTGATAAAAACTGCGGGAAACAGATATAGGAAAAAAAACAAAGTTATAACTTGCAAACACATGCGCAGTATGTTGCTAATTTGGACGCAAAGGAATGAGAGAAACGAAGAATAATTTCGATTGTAATCGTTCTCGTTAAATAATCGAAACAATGTATAAGAAACATTCCGATTGTTAACCCAACTACTGGTGGCCGTCCATAAAGGACGGTCAAACATCAATGTGAAAATTTGATTTTATATCGTTATGGCTACATTTTTCGTCAAACTAATCGATACCACTCGAAAGTCGGTTGAATTCTGAATTTATTGTTATCGGTATCGATAATACTAGATCCAAATGACAACTATATGGAGAGAAGAAGAATCCATCGTTTACTATTTTAATTCGCCATTTCTTTAGTTGGCATCTGTCAGTAAACTGTTTATTTACATTCTGGTTTGAAGTACTTTATGCGATTTTTTATTAGAATTGTTAGTGAAATAACTTGATGATGTTGTGAAATAACTGTTTTTCAAATATAGTTGAAGCATAATAACTGTAAATAAAGTGTTATTTTGTTCTTAGTGATATTGTTTAGAGAATTCTAATTTGATATAAGCTTGTGGTGTTTTGTCATTTGTATATAATGTATAATAATTGAACATATATATATATATATATATATATATATATATATATATATATATATTAGACAATGTAGGATATTTAGAACGTTCTAGTGATATTAAAAGAAATGTTATAAAATGAAATTATAATAACAAGCTGAGAAATTTATGAATACACAATTGTAACATTTTACCACAGTAACATCAATTTTTGCTAAAATGCATTATATTTAGTTTTATCATTATAAATTTATAAATTCCTATAATAAACCCTACTAACTAGACATTTTTTAAACTTTATAAAATTTAGAAAGACTTGTATACCTTAGATTAGCTAATATGTATTAAATTTCCAGGTAGGGTCCCCCAAAAAAAGTTTTTGGTAAACTTTTTTATTTTATGAAAGTAAAAAAGTGTTTATACTTATGTTATTTATTTTAAATTAAAACACAGAATCTTACAAGTAAAATGATATCAAATAATAATAAATTTAAGTATCAGAATTATTTTTATTTTTTTTTTTTAATATCCTTTCCAAACTAGGAAAATGGGCTGCCAATAGAGGGTTTTTAGTTGCCAGTAGTTGGGTTAAAACACCTCGCAATCTTGCATCACTACAACATAGACAACCTATCGACCTATAAGTATATCCAAACCAACTTTATTTACTCAAGCATGTTATTCCAAGTGTTATTACCAAGTTAGTTAAATAGAGTACAAAATGGTCGGTTTTAAGGTATCTTACTCAGGATCATTGATTATATATATCAATGATATACCGGGTGTTCAAAAAGTCTGGAAACCCCTTAATATTTATTTTATTAATCAACGGAGAACAATGAAACTCTAGGATTACGTCTTTACTGTAGTTACTGACTTTTTGGTCGTTTTAACTGTCCTTTTTCGCTTTGGGGGGACATCCTGTGGAGGAAATCTGAAAAATCTTAAATGTAAGCGTAGGTCGAGTTATACTTCATTTTAAAGGTCATTGTAAGAGAAACACGTTGCCGCAACCCCGACTGAAAAAAGACTATTCGTTTGGAAATAAGAGCCTCTAAAAGTTTGGCTTCATTGGAAATTTGAAAGCCTACTATTTCCAAACGAGTAGTCCTTTTCCAGTCGGGGTTGTGATAATGTATTCCTCTAACAATGACCTTTAAAATGAGGTATAACTCGACTATGCTTACATTTAAGATGTTTTAGACTTCATCCACAGGACGTCCCCCCAAAGTGAAAAAGGACAGTTAAGATGGCCAAAAAGTCAGTAACCACAGTAAAGACGTAATCCTAGAGTTTCATTGTTCTGTGTTTATTAATACTATATAGTAAAATATTAAGGGGTTTCCAGACTTTTTGAACACCCTGTATATAATACTTGCTTGCTCGTGTAAAAAGCAAGCAAGCTCGGTCTGTGACAAGACATCCAGGCGCAATCTACCTGACGTGCGTGTATTGAGAATAACATAGCGCTCTTATGAAGGCGCTTTAATATATCTGCAATATTTACATGGAACAGAAATTATGTGCACCCGAGTTTGAAGGTTGTTTTCTAAGGAACTAAGAGGCCTACAACAAATCTAATCACATCATTGTTTTCCTCGTTTGATTGTACGTTATGACAGAAGAATTTTTAAATTGTTTTACAAGTTTTAATCATTTTTATCCTACTTGAAAAAAAAGTAACGGAATTTTAACTAGTTTTCAATGTACATCACATTTATACAGTGGTATTACTAAAAAACCCGTTAATGTATCACATTTATATTTTAATACCTGGTTGATAGGAAGGTTTTTTATATAATTTTTAACAATTATAGAAATTTAACTTTTCGAGAAAAAAGTTCGTATCAATTTTCTGAAACATTGTTTTCTCAGCTTCTAGAGGTTGTATAGTTATTTACTTGGTCTTGTTGTAATGCTTGTGACATTTATAGCTACAATACATCAGTTTCATATGTGTAAAAAATTCAATGATTTTATGCTGATTTAAATTAATTTAAATTTATCAACTTAAAGTTATTTTTAATTGATTTAAACCAATTTAAAATCACTGCGTTTACTTACACAAAGAAAGTGTAGTAGAATGTAGAAAAGGAGTAGAAAATATAAGTGTAGTAGTAAAAGAAATGAAACGATTTTTTTCTCATGAGTTGTATCGTACCCATACATATCATAAGAATTACAACAAGACCAAGTAATTAACTATGCGATCTCTAGAAGCCAGGGAAACAATGTTTCAGGTAATTGATAAGAACATTTTTTCTAGAAAAGTTAAAGTTCTAAAATCTATAAAACTTATAGGAAACCTTCATATAAACCAGGTATTAAAATATAAATGTGATACAGTGACAGGATTTTTAGAAATAACGGTGTAAATGTGATGTACGTTGAAAACTAGTTAAAATTCCGGAATTTTTTAATTCCAACTAGGATAAAAATTATTAAAACATACTAAAATTTAAAAATACACATGTCATAACGTACAGTTAAACGAGAAAAACTATGGTGTGATTATATTTTTCGTAGGCCTCTTAGTTCCTTAGAAACAACCTTCAAACTCGGGTGCAATTAATTTCTGCGCCAACGTAGTATATAATATTATTTGATATTATTTTCTGTTTAATGTTGATTGATAACCTTTTCGTATTTTGTTCTTTTCATTTTATATTGAGTCATAGATTGTTATAAGACGTGACTCTACGATAGAGTCCACATAATTTACAAACATGTAGATTTTTAAGTGGTTGAAGTAGTAAACCTGGTCCTGGCGGTGTTACAGGATCAAGATGTGCACTCAAGTTACTATGCAGGACCTGATCACCGCTCACCACGAAATGGCGCACATCCATTACTTTCTGCAGTACAAAGGTCAACCGAAGGTGTTCCGAGATGGGGCCAACCCAGGTAAGCTCAAATAACTTGACACTGATTCCCGGACAATCTGCCCAGATAAATTGGGAATGGAACCCTCCTCAAATTGTGAGGGTCGGACAATCTGCCCATCTGGGCAGAATGTCCGTCCCCGCAAAACAGGTAAAACTATTTTTGACGATTTAACGACTTGGGCTGGTTGTCCGCACTGACGACAATGCACCTGCATTGTCAACATGGCAATGCATTGTCCGTTTACCCTTGACACTCAAGGAACTGTCCAGAGATAATCGTATCCTGAACGATAGTGTTCTCGTTGTTCCAATGATAGTGTCCTGATTAAGTATTTTTTTTTTTTTTTTCTTTAATGATCAATTTTCTTTGCTCGAGGAAGCTTGAGTGACTACCCACCCTTGAATCACTACAGAGAAGAAGGAAACATAGATCGCATCCAATAGTGTGCTGAATGTGTATCGAGTAGTTATTTCTCCAGTTGGCCATGCATTGAAAGGGCTAACACCTTATCAGTCACTCAAGGATTAACGCAGCAGTTATAACTACAGATGTATAAAAATATAAATAAGTTGTAATTTACTTAGGCCTATAACTGCCACGAGGTGTTCGCTGTGGCCATAAGAAAGTGACCTCTATATAATTTTCTCTGTGCTATTTCCACAGTCCATAGACATTAAAACTGTTTCGCCAAGTACATTGTTTAGCGTTTATCTTTTCAATGGCGTATGTTTTGTTAGCATTTGCATCTACCTCTTTTAATTTCTCAAAAACAGTATCTCATGCCTTTTGTTTTAAATATCTGTCAGAAGATCCATTGCTCCGAACTCGCCAAAAACAAGGCAAACTTCTATCAATCATAATAAATTCCGTTCAAAAACCTGTTGAGCAATTCTGATATTGTTTCGAGTACATAAAGAAAGAAAATTTAATTTCAAAGTATTGAATATTCTCATACTTGCATACAAGTTGGTCCGCCCGCAATGGTGTCAGCGAGGGGGGACAAGAGTTAGGGTGGGTTATGGTTAGCGCATGCGCAGAAGGTCAAAATGTATTAAATAAATTTAAGTTAATACTTGACGCTCAAGCTTTCTCACGATCTTACCTAAAATATCAGAACCAACTTGATTTACTCAACCTTCCTTGAGTAAAGAAAATTGATCAAGGAAGTTTGACCATGAAATAATCCCCCCTCCCCACCCTCTTTAGTTAGTAATCCTTAATTGGAGTTTTTGAACTTTTTTACTTATATATATGTATACATAAAAAATACGTCAATCTAATTCAGTCATATACTTTTTACAAAACAAACCCACTGTTAAATAACTATACAGCTGATGTCCTTGGATGTACATTGAACCCACAGGCTGTTCATAAAAAGGCTTATAATATATTTAAATAATACCTGGAATATTGGTGTTGCGAAAGCATACGAGAGCACATCAATGAGGAGTGACGAGGACAGGCATGACTAGCTCCAGAAAACGAAGCCCGCGCGTCACTTTCCTGCTCAAGACTGTTCAGTGACAACATGCACAAGGACTGGATTTTTTAAATTAACATTATTAATATTACAAAACAATGTTTAAAGACACATGTTGCCTATTGCTTAAAGACACATGTTCCCTATTGATCAAAGACACATGTTGCCTATTGATCAAAGACACATGTTGCCTATTGCTTAAAGACACATGTTCCCTATTGCTTAAAGACACATGTTGCCTATTGATCAAAGACACATGTTGCCTATTACTTAAAGACACATATTGCCAATTGCTTAAAGACACATGTTACCTATTGCTTAAAGACACATGTTGCCTATTGCTTAAAGACACATGCTCCCTATTGCTTAAAGACACATGTTGCCTATTGATCAAAGACACATGTTGCCTATTGCTTAAAGACACATATTGCCAATTGCTTAAAGACACATGTTACCTATTGCTTAAAGACACATGTTGCCTATTGCTTAAAGACACATGTTGCCTATTGCTTAAAGACACATATGGCCTATTTGGTTGTTGTTAGGAATTAATGCTTAGAATTGTTTAAAATAAAATGTTATTAATTCTACTGCAGATTATAAAAAATAGTTTTAATCCAATCAAAACATTTGTAATTTAATATTTGTTAAACAATTGTTAAAAATAGAAATATTTTTATATTATAATAAATATTTATTGTTATTAACAACTTGTAATAAATAAGCGTACGATATTGAGGGCCACCCTCCTACCCACCCACACACGTATAAACATTGAATTCCTCCTACCCACCCACACACGTATAACATTGAATTCCTCCTACCCAACCACACACGTATAACATTGAATTCCTCCTGCCCACCCACACACACGTATAACATTGAATTCCTCCTACTCACCCACACACGTATATCATTGAATTCCTCCTGTCCACCTACACACGTATAACATTGCATTCCTCCTGCCCACCCACACACGTACATCATTGAATTCCTCCTACTCACCCACACACGTATAACATTGAATTCCTCCTGTCCACCTACACACGTATAACATTGAATTCCTCCTGCCCACCCACACACACGTATAACATTGAATTCCTCCTACTCACCCACACACGTATATCATTGAATTCCTCCTGTCCACCTACACACGTATAACATTGCATTCCTCCTGCCCACCCACACACGTACATCATTGAATTCCTCCTACTCACCCACACACGTATAACATTGAATTCCTCCTGTCCACCTACACACGTATAACATTGCATTCCTCCTGCCCACCCACACACGTACATCATTGAATTCCTCCTACTCACCCACACACGTATAACATTGAATTCCTCCTGTCCACCTACACACGTATAACATTAAATTCCTCCTGCCCACCCACACACGCACAACATTAAATTCCTCCTGTGGACCCACACATGCACAACATTAAATTCCTCCTGTGGACCCACACACGCACAACATTAAATTCCTCCTGTGGACCCACACATGCACAACATTAAATTACTCCTGTGGACCCACACACGCACAACATTGAAAGCCTTCTTTTTCATGTACACACGTACAACTTTGAAAGCCTTCATTTTTATTTACACACGTACAATATTGTAAGCCTTCCTGTATACCTTCACACGTACAACATTAAATGCCTCGTGCCTATCCACACACACACGTATTAAATTTACGATCAGTGAGCTGGTTTGGCAGTAATCGTTGTGCAACCAAACAAACATAAACTAAATTCCGAACTGTTGATATAAAACAGACACCTCGCTTTGCTTGGTCAATTATGCCTCCTTTATTTAAAAGAAGAGCTTTTAAAAAGATAATAATTTTGGTTAGTACAATATTTTAGGATTTGAACTTATTTTGACAGTAAACAACAAGGCAAAATGAGAACTAACTGATTTTATCAGGAAAGCAGTCGTATTTCACTGTTTAAAAAACTATCATGATCTTTTAACTATCTAGGAAAGGCAAAGGTACATGGAATGCACTGTTTAACCTTGAACCAGTCTCTGTGTTAATCTCAACTTGAAATAACATTATTTCTAAGAATGTATCCATGAGTGATCATCAGTTGAATATTTGACTATAGAAATAAGAAGACTATCCACAGAGGTTTCGTGAAGTCGGGGTTTTTTGTTCGATGAAATTAGTTATATTAAGCTATCTCTCTCCAGCACACGATTAAGAAACTAATAGTTATTCTAACAGTGCGTCAAACAGTTGTCCTAACGCTTACTTCAAATGAATCACCGTTAGATAGCAGCACATTCGAGCGTCTACAGAAAAACACTGGCTTGGGCATTCTATTTGTCTCTACAATCAATGATTGAATCGAATTGCTAATGGCTTTTTTACTACAATCTTGTGTTCAAAAATACCGTTTATTGAACGTTATTTTTGTATTGAAGAACTCGATGTCACAAATTTTATCTTTCATGTGGTAAATGTTTGTGCAATAGAATACTGGTTTAGCAATCGAACTGTTACTTTAACATTTTAACTTATTCTCTATGTTTTCTCTATATTATTCTCTATACAGAGAATAATATAGAGAATAATATATTATTCCTGTCCAGGGTTCCACGAGGCAGTCAGCGAGGCTGTCGCACTCTCGGTGACCACTCCTCATCACCTTCAAACCTTGGGTCTGGTCCTGCGTTCAGTAGACGACATCCCCCACAACATTAATTTTCTCTTCTCCATGGCCTTAGATAAAGTGGCCTTCCTGCCTTTTGCGCTCGCCCTCGACTTCTGGCGGTGGGACATCTTCCAGGGGAACACGCCACGGGACCGGTACAACTGTCACTGGTGGGACCTCAGGTAAGAGGCAACATTTCAACATATTAAAACTACAGGGAACCCTGTAAGGATTTTTAATCCCTGATATTTACCATATATATATATATATATATATATATATATATATATATATATATATATATATATATATATATATTACATTTTCCGTAAATATGTAAACTTATTAAATAAAAATCAGTGTAGTTAATATTTAGGATCTTTAACGTTAATTCACTACCTCTTTCTGTTTTCCGTTAATTTACTACCACTTGATAAATATTCTATTGCTCTAAAAACTGTCCCCCAATCATTTTTACGTTCACTGTGGTATACCTTATTCACTAGGAATCCAATATCACTAGTTTTATCTTATCGCTTTCCAAGAATTTACACACGAGAGCGCATTCGGCGGTAAGTCAATCATTGGATGTACCAGTTTGTGATAAACTTTAGTAGCCACTTAACCTAACTTCACCTGACCTAACCTAACCGTAATTGCGATAAAAAAGTAGTTGTAGTGAAGTAACGGAAAAATTAGTTGTAGTGAATTAACGGAAAGGTCCAATATTTCAAATATAATAAGAAATTAAATTAAACTTCTTTATTTTAAGAGGCATAATTAGGGCCAATTGGCATTTCTTACATTCAACCTCTTATGAACGGATTTTATTTCAACCAAACCAAATCAAATGGTTAATAACATGTATACCAGCGCACCTGAAGTGGGTTTACGTTAAAGTGCTCAGTGCAGGTATCAACTTCAGTTCAATAGGTAAGCTGTCACTTTGCTTCCCAGTGTTATAGATGACGGGTACGCGAAGACATGCCTGGGCGTTAAAGACGAATGGAGGCCTATCACTTTACTAGTAGTTGAGTATATGACGAATGTACGATGACACTGCATTGTAGAAAACTATGAATAGAGAGACCTATCACTTTATTTACTAATGGAGTATATGACGAATTCACGATGACCAGTGTCTGGATGTCACGGTGACACTGCCTGGGAGAGGACGCTGAATGGAGAGAGGCCTATCACTACTTCCTTGAGGTATAGACGGCAAGTGCGGTGACCAGTGACTAGATGTCACGATGACACTGCCTGAGAGAGGACGCTGAATGGAGATTGGCCTATCACTCTACTTCCTTGAGGTATAGATGGCAAGTGCGGTGACCAGTGACTGGATGTCACGGTGACACTGCCTGGGAGAGGACGCTGAATGGAGATTGGCCTATCACTCTACTTCCTTGAGGTATAGATGGCAAGTGCGGTGACCAGTGACTGGATGTCACGGTGACACTGCCTGGGGGAGGACGCTGAATGGAGATTGGCCTATCACTCTACTTCCTTGAGGTATAGATGGCAAGTGCGGTGACCAGTGACTGGATGTCACGGTGACACTGCCTGGGGGAGGACGCTGAATGGAGATTGGCCTATCACTCTACTTCCTTGAGGTATAGATGGCAAGTGTGGTGACCAGTGACTAGATGTCTCGATGACACTGCCTGGGAGAGGTTGGCCTATCACTCTACTTTCTTGAGGTATAGATGGCAAGTGCGGTTACCAGTGACTGGATGTCACGGTGACACTGCCTGGGGGAGGACGCTGAATGGAGATTGGCCTATCACTCTACTTCCTTGAGGTATAGATGGCAAGTGCGGTGACCAGTGACTGGATGTCACGGTGACACTGCCTGGGGGAGGACGCTGAATGGAGATTGGCCTATCACTCTACTTCCTTGAGGTATAGATGGCAAGTGCGGTGACCAGTGACTGGATGTCACGGTGACACTGCCTTGGAGAGGACGCTGAATGGAGATTGGCCTATCACTCTACTTCCTTGAGGTATAGATGGCAAGTGCGGTGACCAGTGACTGGATGTCACGGTGACACTGCCTGGGGGAGGACGCTGAATGGAGATTGGCCTATCACTCTACTTCCTTGAGGTATAGATGGCAAGTGCGGTGACCAGTGACTGGATGTTACGGTGACACTGCCTGGGGGAGGACGCTGAATGGAGATTGGCCTATCACTCTACTTCCTTGAGGTATAGATGGCAAGTGCGGTGACCAGTGACTGGATGTCACGGTGACGCAACCCCAGTGAATGTGCTCTCAAGGCTTATGATTGTAATTGTAAATCAGTTCCACCGTAGTCAGTGATGCCTTGCAGTAGAACTGTGTCAGATTCTCGATACTCTTTGCCAGTTGTGAAATACGTCATAGAAACCTAACTAATTGGCCCCAAGAGTAGAAGTTTAGTTTGGAAGTATTAGTTTACTAGCGTAACAATTTTTAAAGCACTTATAAATATTTTAATACACACATAGCGTTAATTTCCATGGTATTTTTAAAAAAATATAACAAATTATTAATAAGTATTCAAATCAAAATAAGTGTATTCCTCCAATTTACATACAAAAAGAAATAATTTACAATGCACTTCTATTTACAAACAATAAATTCTTAACAAATAAATGTAACTATGGAGAACAAAATAATGCCCACATAGATAAACATCTGTGCGTGGGCATGAGTCGTTATTTTCAAAGGTTATTTTATTTCAAAAAATAAAAAAGGGAGTAATTTGAAATTTTGTAAAATTATCAATATACACAAGCAAGAATATGTTGCAATTTAATTAATTGGATTTACCCAGAAAAGTTTCATAATTGTAAATTTGTTGAAGTGAATAATAGGAATCTAATTTAAAAAATCGGTTACAGTGTAAAAAATAGGAAAAAGTCAAAACAAGAATATAATTAATATCAGAGAATTAGTAATAAATAAAACAATACGACAGATTTTTTATTTATTCTACACCAATTCACCCACTTCAGCCTTTTACCCAACTCCGAGTCGAGCTTTATTCTCCCATTTGTATTGAAGAAATCCCCCATAGAAAAATGCCTTTTGGTCAGAACTTCTTTCAGTGTGGCTATTAGTACTTTCGGCATAGGAGCCGCTGCGGCCGCTGCGACCGCAAGCTCCTGTTCCAAAAACTCGTGGGCGTTCAAAAACTGGAGTCAAAACTGGACTCGCTACACCCTCCATTTAAACTGTCTAGATAAAGAATTTTCATCCTTAACTTTGAAATGATGGAGTGGATCTCCTTCTCGTCCCCGGCCAGTTTTCTGATGGCCTCCTGAAGCTTGTCTCTGTCATCGCACTTGGCAATTTCCAAGAACACACTTCCAGAAGCCGTCTTCCTTATATGGCGCAAATCTGTATAAGAATCCTCAGACTGGACATCCCTCCACATAGCTTCAAGGATGTCAGCATAGGTCTTGCCAGTGATTGGGTTGGTTAAGATAAGCTGACTTCTAGGATAGGCTAACTGACTCCAGCTGGGGGTTTATTTGCTTTTTGATCTGCAAGGAGAGGTGGGAACCATTTCTCGGAGAATTGGTTCTCGGCGTTACCTTTAGTTTTCTTTTACAGTCCATTTCCCGTTTCTGGGACTTCCGACGGACACTCCCTATTTAGTGTTCCTCTCTCGTATCCTCAGAAGTCTATCACTGACTTGAAAGTGAAGGTGCTTGAGTATGCTTGGAGGCCAACCCACGTTACAACATCGACACCTTACAGGGAGTTCTAGAGGTACGCCATGCAATTTTACACGTCCATCGACTTTATCTTTAGCCTCATTGTGGTGGCATGCATGTTCAGGATCACATCATAAACCCCCAATCTCCATATCCATTGTCTGCCTTGTTACTGTCGCCGGTTGATAACAACCGACCCAGGTCCATGTACTATACAACTGCTTGGAGAATAATGAGAAAACTTTCATTTTTAAGCTGTACCCTCTGCCCGATCAGGGCTACGCCCGAAGTATGGAAGCAAAAACACGAAGCCGAGCCAGAAATATAAAACAAAGTGTTATGGAAGAGTCAACTATTGAAATTTGTTGGAACTATATGATTATTGTTTGTAATTTATCGATCAAGGGTCTGACCCACTATTCACGACCCCACTGGCTTGTGACGTGCCGTTCCCCTTCCCAAGGATGCGTAGCAAGGACATCGGAGGAAGGATCCAAATTCCAAACCCTTACACCACTCTGTCATCAGCATTGGTATTGCAATATATACAAAGGATAGATTTAATATAAATTAAGTAAAGTGAACAAATAGCACAAACTTTATGTACTGAACAGTCTATCATGTACAGAAATGGAATTGAAATTGACAATAATAACATTATCACTTCCTTGCACAGGTTCCTCAACAAACTGGCCATAATGTTAGAAAGATAAGATGGATGGAACATAGGTGCAACTAAAGTATTATCCAAAATTTTACAATCGGAAGTGGTTTTATTATTTATATTTTAGAATATAGTGTTGAAAAGAAGATTAAAACTTACCTTCAAATTATATATATATAAAGTACTACGGACTTCGAACATGTCGCACTTTATATAGTGTTTCAACAATTTTATTTATTTTATTAGGTATTTTGAACATTGCACACCCACCCTTCCATAGTCCTACATGCACAATGGTAACGACCCACCCACACATCAATAGGCCTTCATGCAAAATGGTAGTGATCCTCCCAACCTCCCGTACACGTAGAAGTAGAGTGACCCACCCACCCTTTCCTAAGCCTAGATGTACAATGACAGTGAGCCACCCACTCTTCCGCACATACATAGTCATCCACCAAACCTCCCTTACACGTAGAGGTAGAGTGACGTACCCACCCTTTCCTAGACCTAGATGTACAATGACAGTGAGCCACCCACTCTTCCACACAGATATAGTGATCCACTAAACCTCCCTTACACGTAGAGGTAGAGTGACGCACCCACCCTTCCCTAGGCCTAGATGTACAATGACAGTGAGCCACCCACTCTTCCGCACATACATAGTCATCCACCAAACCTCCCTTACACGTAGAGGTAGCGTGACGTACCCACCCTTCCCTAGGCCTAGATGTACAATGACAGTGAGCCACCCACTCTTCCGCACATACATAGTCATCCACCAAACCTCCCTTACACGTAGAGGTAGAGTGACGTACCCACCCTTCCCTAGGCCTAGATGTACAATGACAATGAGCCACCAACTCTTCCGCACAGATATAGTGATCCACCAAATCTCCCCTAAACGTAGAGGTAGAGTGACGCACCCACACTTCCCTAGGCCTAGATGTACAATGACAATGAGCCACCCACTCTTCCGCACAGATACAGTGATCCACCAAATCTCCCCTAAACGTAGAGGTAGAGTGACGCACCCACACTTCCCTAGGCCTAGATGTACAATGACAGTGAGCCACCAACTCTTCCGCACAGATATAGTGATCCACCAAATCTCCCCTACACGTAGAGGTAGAGTGACGCACCCACACTTCCCTAGGCCTAGATGTACAATGACAGTGAGCCACCCACTCTTCCGCACAGATATAGTGATCCACCAAATCTCCCCTAAACGTAGAGGTAGAGTGACGCACCCACACTTCCCTAGGCCTAGATGTACAATGACAGTGAGCCACCAACTCTTCCGCACAGATATAGTGATCCACCAAATCTCCCCTACACGTAGAGGTAGAGTGACGCACCCACACTTCCCTAGTCCTAGATGTACAATGACAGTGAGCCACCCACTCTTCCGCACAGATATAGTGATCCACTAAAACTCTCTTACACGTAGAGGTAGAGTGACGTACCCACCCTTCCCTAGGCCTAGATGTACAATGAAGTGAGCCACCCACTCTTCCGCACATACATAGTCATCCACCAAACCTCCCTTACACGTAGAGGTAGAGTGACGTACCCACCCTTCCCTAGGCCTAGATGTACAATGACAGTGAGCCACCCACTCTTCCGCACATACATAGTGATCCACCAAACCTCCCTTACACGTAGAGGTAGAGTGACGTACCCACCCTTCCCTAGGCCTAGATGTACAATGACAGTGAGCCACCCACTATTCCGCACATACATAGTCATCCACCAAACCTCCCTTACACGTAGAGGTAGAGTGACGTACCCACCCTTCCCTAGGCCTAGATGTACAATGACAAGTGAGCCACCCACTCTTCCGCACATACATAGTCATCCACCAAACCTCCCTTACACGTAGAGGTAGAGTGACGTACCCACCCTTCCCTAGGCTTAGATGTACAATGACAATGAGCCACCCACTCCCGCACAGATATAGTGATCCACCAAACCTCCCTTACACGTAGAGGTAGAGTGACGTACCCACCCTTCCCTAGGCCTAGATGTACAATGACAGTGAGCCACCCACTATTCCGCACATACATAGTCATCCACCAAACCTCCCTTACACGTAGAGGTAGAGTGACGTACCCACCCTTCCCTAGGCCTAGATGTACAATAACAAGTGAGCCACCCACTCTTCCGCACATACATAGTCATCCACCAAACCTCCCTTACACGTAGAGGTAGAGTGACGTACCCACCCTTCCCTAGGCTTAGATGTACAATGACAATGAGCCACCCACTCCCGCACAGATATAGTGATCCACCAAACCTCCCTTACACGTAGAGGTAGAGTGACGTACCCACCCTTCCCTAGGCCTAGATGTACAATGACAGTGAGCCACCCACTCTTCCGCACATACATAGTCATCCACCAAACCTCCCTTACACGTAGAGGTAGAGTGACGTACCCACCCTTCCCTAGGCCTAGATGTACAATGACAGTGAGCCACCCACTCTTCCGCACATACATAGTCATCCACCAAACCTCCCTTACACGTAGAGGTAGAGTGACGTACCCACCCTTCCCTAGGCCTAGATGTACAATGACAAGTGAGCCACCCACTCTTCCGCACATACATAGTCATCCACCAAACCTCCCTTACACGTAGAGGTAGAGTGACGTACCCACCCTTCCCTAGGCTTAGATGTACAATGACAATGAGCCACCCACTCCCGCACAGATATAGTGATCCACCAAACCTCCCTTACACGTAGAGGTAGAGTGACGTACCCACCCTTCCCTAGGCCTAGATGTACAATTACAGTGAGCCACCCACTCTTCCGCACATACATAGTCATCCACCAAACCTCCCTTACACGTAGAGGTAGAGTGACGTACCCACCCTTCCCTAGGCCTAGATGTACAATGACAGTGAGCCACCCACTCTTCCGCACATACATAGTGATCCACCAAACCTCCCTTACACGTAGAGGTAGAGTGACGTACCCACCCTTCCCTAGGCCTAGATGTACAATGACAGTGAGCCACCCACTATTCCGCACATACATAGTCATCCACCAAACCTCCCTTACACGTAGAGGTAGAGTGACGTACCCACCCTTCCCTAGGCCTAGATGTACAATGACAAGTGAGCCACCCACTCTTCCGCACATACATAGTCATCCACCAAACCTCCCTTACACGTAGAGGTAGAGTGACGTACCCACCCTTCCCTAGGCTTAGATGTACAATGACAATGAGCCACCCACTCCCGCACAGATATAGTGATCCACCAAACCTCCCTTACACGTAGAGGTAGAGTGACGTACCCACCCTTCCCTAGGCCTAGATGTACAATGACAGTGAGCCACCCACTATTCCGCACATACATAGTCATCCACCAAACCTCCCTTACACGTAGAGGTAGAGTGACGTACCCACCCTTCCCTAGGCCTAGATGTACAATGACAAGTGAGCCACCCACTCTTCCGCACATACATAGTCATCCACCAAACCTCCCTTACACGTAGAGGTAGAGTGACGTACCCACCCTTCCCTAGGCTTAGATGTACAATGACAATGAGCCACCCACTCCCGCACAGATATAGTGATCCACCAAACCTCCCTTACACGTAGAGGTAGAGTGACGTACCCACCCTTCCCTAGGCCTAGATGTACAATGACAGTGAGCCACCCACTCTTCCGCACATACATAGTCATCCACCAAACCTCCCTTACACGTAGAGGTAGAGTGACGTACCCACACTTCCCTAGGCCTAGATGTACAATGACAGTGAGCCACCCACTCTTCCGCACATACATAGTCATCCACCAAACCTCCCTTACACGTAGAGGTAGAGTGACGTACCCACCCTTCCATAGGCCTAGATGTACAATGACAAGTGAGCCACCCACTCTTCCGCACATACATAGTCATCCACCAAACCTCCCTTACACGTAGAGGTAGAGTGACGTACCCACCCTTCCCTAGGCTTAGATGTACAATGACAATGAGCCACCCACTCCCGCACAGATATAGTGTCCACCAAACCTCCCTTACACGTAGAGGTAGAGTGACGTACCCACACTTCCCTAGGCCTAGATGGACAATGACAGTGAGCCACCCACTCTTCCGCACATACATAGTCATCCACCAAACCTCCCTTACACGTAGAGGTAGAGTGACGTACCCACCCTTCCCTAGGCCTAGATGTACAATGACAGTGAGCCGCCCACTCTTCCGCACATACATAGTCATCCACCAAACCTCCCTTACACGTAGAGGTAGAGTGACGTACCCACCCTTCCCTAGGCCTAGATGTACAATGACAATGAGCCACCAACTCCAACTCTTCCGCACAGATATAGTGATCCACCAAATCTCCCCTAAACGTAGAGGTAGAGTGACGCACCCACACTTCCCTAGGCCTAGATGTACAATGACAATGAGCCACCCACTCTTCCGCACAGATATAGTGATCCACCAAATCTCCCCTAAACGTAGAGGTAGAGTTACGCACCCACACTTCCCTAGGCCTAGATGTACAATGACAGTGAGCCACCAACTCTTCCGCACAGATATAGTGATCCACCAAATCTCCCCTACACGTAGAGGTAGAGTGACGCACCCACACTTCCCTAGGCCTAGATGTACAATGACAGTGAGCCACCCACTCTTCCGCACAGATATAGTGATCCACCAAATCTCCCCTAAACGTAGAGGTAGAGTGACGCACCCACACTTCCCTAGGCCTAGATGTACAATGACAGTGAGCCACCAACTCTTCCGCACAGATATAGTGATCCACCAAATCTCCCCTACACGTAGAGGTAGAGTGACGCACCCACACTTCCCTAGGCCTAGATGTACAATGACAGTGATCTACCCACTCTTCCGCACAGATATAGTGATCCACTAAACCTCTCTTACACGTAGAGGTAGAGTGACGTACCCACCCTTCCCTAGGCCTAGATGTACAATGACAGTGAGCCACCTACTCTTCCGCACATACATAGTCATCCACCAAACCTCCCTTACACGTAGAGGTAGAGTGAAGTACCCACCCTTCCCTAGGCCTAGATGTACAATGACAGTGAGCCACCCACTCTTCCGCACATACATAGTGATCCACCAAACCTCCCTTACACGTAGAGGTAGAGTGACGTACCCACCCTTCCCTAGGCCTAGATGTACAATGACAGTGAGCCACCCACTATTCCGCACATACATAGTCATCCACCAAACCTCCCTTACACGTAGAGGTAGAGTGACGTACCCACCCTTCCCTAGGCCTAGATGTACAATGACAAGTGAGCCACCCACTCTTCCGCACGTACATAGTCATCCACCAAACCTCCCTTACACGTAGAGGTAGAGTGACGTACCCACCCTTCCCTAGGCTTAGATGTACAATGACAATGAGCCACCCACTCCCGCACAGATATAGTGATCCACCAAACCTCCCTTACACGTAGAGGTAGAGTGACGTACCCACCCTTCCCTAGGCCTAGATGTACAATGACAGTGAGCCACCCACTCTTCCGCACAGAAATAGTCATCCACCAAACCTCCCTTACACGTAGAGGTAGAGTGACGTACCCACCCTTCCCTAGGCCTAGATGTACAATGACAGTGAGCCACCCACTCTTCCGCACATACATAGTCATCCACCAAACCTCCCTTACACGTAGAGGTAGAGTGACGTACCCACCCTTCCCTAGGCCTAGATGTACAATGACAATGAGCCACCAACTCTTCTGCACAGATATAGTGATCCACCAAATCTCCCCTAAACGTAGAGGTAGAGTGACGCACCCACACTTCCCTAGGCCTAGATGTACAATGACAATGAGCCACCCACTCTTCCGCACAGATATAGTGATCCACCAAATCTCCCCTAAACGTAGAGGTAGAGTGACGCACCCACACTTCCCTAGGCCTAGATGTACAATGACAGTGAGCCACCAACTCTTCCGCACAGATATAGTGATCTACCAAATCTCCCCTACACGTAGAGGTAGAGTGACGCACCCACACTTCCCTAGGCCTAGATGTACAATGACAGTGAGCCACCCACTCTTCCGCACAGATATATTGATCCACCAAATCTCCCCTAAACGTAGAGGTAGAGTGACGCACCCACACTTCCCTAGGCCTAGATGTACAATGACAGTGAGCCACCCACTCTTCCGCACATACATAGTCATCCACCAAACCTCCCTTACACGTAGAGGTAGAGTGACGTACCCACCCTTCCCTAGGCCTAGATGTACAATGACAGTGAGCCACCCACTCTTCCGCACAGATATAGTGATCCACTAAACCTCTCTTACACGTAGAGGTAGAGTGACGTACCCACCCTTCCCTAGGCCTAGATGTACAATGACAGTGAGCCACCCACTCTTCCGCACATACATAGTCATCCACCAAACCTCCCTTACACGTAGAGGTAGAGTGACGTACCCACCCTTCCCTAGGCCTAGATGTACAATGACAGTGAGCCACCCACTCTTCCGCACATACATAGTGATCCACCAAACCTCCCTTACACGTAGAGGTAGAGTGACGTACCCACCCTTCCCTAGGCCTAGATGTACAATGACAGTGAGCCACCCACTATTCCGCACATACATAGTCATCCACCAAACCTCCCTTACACGTAGAGGTAGAGTGACGTACCCACCCTTCCCTAGGCCTAGATGTACAATGACAGTGAGCCACCCACTATTCCGCACATACATAGTCATCCACCAAACCTCCCTTACACGTAGAGGTAGAGTGACGTACCCACCCTTCCCTAGGCCTAGATGTACAATGACAAGTGAGCCACCCACTCTTCCGCACATACATAGTCATCCACCAAACCTCCCTTACACGTAGAGGTAGAGTGACGTACCCACCCTTCCCTAGGCTTAGATGTACAATGACAGTGATCCAACCCCGCTCTAGTACACTTATAGTGGCAGTGTGGTATAGTGTGTTGATGAATTGTTATACATTTTGAAGAAATTACTGATGTTTTAGACGACTAGTTTCAATGTGTTCAATTCGTTATAGGACTCATTTAAATATTTATGATTATATTAATAGTAATCATATAGTCATACAGATTCATGCGAGATTCGAGTTGAGTTTAAGGTGCTTTCTCCATTTGGAGCCCCTTTGAGATCTACACCAAAGTCTCAAGTAACCAAATCAATAAACCTAGTATACTGGATTTCGCAAACGTAATCACAGAGAAAAAAGAGAGGTCGCTTTCTTATGGTCGCTGAGAACGCCTCAGTGGCAGTTATAGATAGATTTAAAATATTGCACATATGTAGTAATAGTTCACTGCTTCGTTTATCCTTGAGGATTTAGAATAATAAGGGAGGGACTGACAAGCGGCTGGCATTACCATCGCATGTCAAACTGGAAAAATATCTACTCGACATACTAACTTGACACACATTTAGCGCACTATTGGATACGTCCTCTGTTTCTTTCTTCCCTGTGCCTTAAATGACACGCCAATAGTAAGATTAATGTAGTCCTGTTTTTTCTGTTTCCTTTAAAATTTCTATTTGTCTTGTTGCAGTTTTTACATTCTTAGCCAAATCATTAAATCATCAATGAAATCGAAGCATATGATTTTTTTCCCAACTTTATTGGTTTGTAAATACCTTTTCTCTTCAGATAATTTCCCCATTCTCTGTTTATTACATTTATAATATTAGTATCCCTAGATTGTGAATTGAAAAACACATATAGGGTTGCTATTTTTCTAGTAAAATTATTGTTATGTACAGTATATTTTCAACAAATATTTACGAATGACACTTATATTTTTGCATTTTGTTTCCAACTACAAAATTACTAATTAGTATTTCCATTGCATTTGGTTTTTATGGTATATACTATACTAAAGCACTAAATTAATTTGAGCTTGTTGATAGACCCAACCTCCTCATATAAGCTATGTCGTCATAATCTTATACAAAAACGAATATTTTTCAGGGAACGACTGAGTGGGATAAAACCGCCAGTTTTAAGGTCTGAGACAGACTTCGACCCTGGCGCCAAGTACCACGTGCCTGCCAACATACCCTACGTCCGGTAAGTGAAATACAAACATTTCACAGTTACACAAACTAAATTACTAAAAAACTAAATTATAATTCACTAATAAACTAGAGATAAATTAAAATAATTTTGCAAGGTCTACATTAATCATAAGTATGTTATAGAAATTAACGTCCATGGACAAAAAACCTGTGCGTAGACTAGAGCCTCAAACAATGAGCACAAAAACTACAAGGAGAGGAAAAATATAAAATTAGTCAATGCAGGAAGAGAACATAATGTATTTTAACTGTTACTAAAATACTTGATAACTTGAAATAAAATTTTATAAATTTTGTAAGGCTGGCAAATAAATATGACAGGCCCGATAATATTCTGACAAGATTAAGGTCTCGACTTCCCCGACGTCCAAAGTTAACAGATTATTAACTTTATGTTTAAATACTGAAATAGAGTTGACTTTAATAAATTTAAATGTTTTAAGTGCTTTTTTATTTTTCTAAACAAAACATTTGAAATATAAAAGTAATTTATTTTAGAAAATGCTTTCTCTTATCGTTTAACATCCATCCCGACATTTCTTGCGTGCCTGATGTTATAAGAATGTGAAGTAGGAAAAGAAATTACGTGAAAATGTTTGTAAAAATGAATAAAGATGCTTTATGTACAACTGGCGTAAGGAAAGAAGAGCTGCTTCATGAAAAAGAGTATCAGTAGGGCTTCTATTAACTTTCTTTAGACCTGCATATTTTGTTGCGTGATACAAATTGGTTCAAGAACTTAACTAGTTGCACCTATAAGCAGTGTTCCCCAAGAAGATTAGTAGCTGAACGTAGGTGGAATATGCTGTCTTTAATCCCCCCCTCCCATATATATCACACCTAATTTTCTAAAAGCGTAGGCATATTTCCTAAATCTTGTTAAAGTATAAGTTGTATTATCAGTTTATTTTAAACGGTAGTCGAAAATAACACAATGATATTGGTAACAAGTTGCTCACTCAGTGCTTTTACAATCACATTATAAATTTGAATAGTTAGTGTATTGTTGAATTTGGAGTTTCTAACATAGTGCAACAATGGAATATTCCCGTCGATATAGAGTTGACTTCCTCCAGTAATTGGGCCGAAATCATCCAGTTTATATTCTAATGTTTGAATTAATATGTAGTATAAAACATTGTTGAAGATGTACTTCTTAAAAACATTTTAATATTGGTTTGGTCACTATTTCTTTCGTTTTTTGTAATTTTAGTGCCTATAATCTAAGATGTGTGATTTGTTCATTAATCATTACTAAGGGGTACAGGGAGATAAATACACATAGAGTGGATGGGATTGTTTGTGTAGTAGAGTTGGGTTGGCCACGAAAGACATTTGTTTGTAAGCAAGGTCTAGTATATTACAATGGGTGAAATATGAAAAATACACAGTAGTGTAGCGCCTTCAACAGTACTGAGGCAGTTACCGCAACACACTCCTGTACCTCAATCACGTGTGCGCCGTCGTAAATGCTGGGGGTAGGCGGGCTGCAAAGCAGAGTGACTTCAACAGGAATGAGGCAGTTACCGCAACACACTCGTGTACCTCAATCACGTGTGCGCCGTCATAAATGCTCGGGGTAAAATTTGAAAAGGTGGACCGCCGTAGCTTTGTTATTACAGTACTTTTATTCATTTATAGACAAATAGAGTAGTGATTGGAGAATCGGGCACTGTATTTTTGTAACTATGAATCGAATACTGGATTATTTAAAAATTAATCGATTCTGGGATATTTACGAATACTACAACTGAGTTCTTAATTAGTTTCAAATATATATCAATAGGCCTATTCTGCACTGACTTATTTTTAACATTCTCGATTCTTCTAAAATTTAGAAACTACGGGATTTCTATATTTAAATCATTTTTTTAATATTGCTACATGAATAGAACAAAATTGTTTTCTATGATATTATACTGTATATATTATTTATATAGTGATAATATTTAGTTATTTCGTTTATTGTTTCTCTCTAATTTACCTAACAATGCAAAATAAATCACAGGTTTTTAATTTTATTTTCAAATTAAATTGTTTGTCAATATTATTATTAGTTATTTTATCGTATTATAGTCCATTAATTACATTTAACAATGACGAAAACCATTGAATATAAGATAATATTCTATATTCTAGTTTATTGAAATAAGGAATTAAATAAGATTTACGTTAGAAATGTTATTAAAATACCAATTTTATTATAGGTTGTGTGTACATATTTCAACAAATACTACTCAATAGAAAATAAGATAAAAAGTAAAAACTCGAAACGATAAACAACTCTAGACATGCAGAAACAGATTCTTTGTTTACTCTGTTAACTCGTAACCGGGTCATGGGAGAGTACCACAGCAGCGGTATTTTATACATAAATCGTTCATGCATCCGATTATTTACTCGGATAATACTTTTATAGATTACAATCGTTCAGTCTATTCTTAACTTTATTCTCCCATCCCTACAATAGAAGTACGTGCGGCAATATTTATTTAAGCGGCTTTTAAGACGAGTCTCCTTTGAGACTTTAAGTGGTCGTACTCTATTGGACTACTATTGTTGAAAATTGTCGCAACTCGAGCACTGTATTTTGGGACTTGGATTATCGCAGGCAGTAATTGTCACGACTCGTTAACCGCGAATCATCCAGAGGCAAAATATCTCAACCTGGGAACTACTTCTACCTGCCTTGTAATGAGTGGGCATAATCCACAGAAAAAAAGAAACAGAGGACGATTTCTTATGGCAGCGGTGAACGCATCAGCGGCAGTTATAAATAGATAACAGCTAATGTACATATTTATACATTTGTAGTAGGCCTAATTATTACCACGTTAATCCTTCCAGATTTGGGGGAAATAAGGGAGGAACTGACAAGGTGCTGGCCCCCTGTAATCGCATAGAAAACTGGAGAAATAACTACTTGACACACATTTATCGCACTGTTGGATGCGACTTCTGTTTCTTTCTTCCCTGTGCATAATCATATGTCATAAGGTGTAAATAGTAAATTTTAATTACCTTACAAGCCAATATAAACTTAGGTGTTCACTATGTAAATGAAAATGTATTAAAATTTAACATAAATGATATATTAAACTTAAACCACAATCAGGGTGTCCCGTAAGTAACCAGCCAAACTTCTGGAGGTCATTCCTTGGGTTAAAACAAACAAAAATTTCATGTGTACGAATCGTTTATCTCGCTCCATTATCCGGCTATCTGTCTGTATGTGTTTTTTACTAAAAACTTAATATCTCAAAAGTTATTTAAGATAAAACCATGACAATTGGTAGGAATGTTGATCTTAATAGTATTCATGTACTATTTAAATTTCATTTTTTTACAACAATCTCTTTCAAAATGGCTGCCATTTTAAATTTTTAAAGCCAAATATCTTAATAACCTGAAATTTTACTAAAAACTTGTAAGTCACAAAAAAGTTTAAGAATTTATTTATATAAATAATTATATAAAAGGTTTTAAGATTGAACAACTATTAACTGAGAAATTACAATTTTTTATCAAATAAAAATATGCTTGATATTAATAAAATTGAAAACTTTAGTAAAGTGACATTTATTTACTAAAAACTAAATACAGTAGGAATAGGTTAGAAGTGACGTTTATTACAACACAAAAAGAACTGTAAAGAACAAAAGAAACAAATACTAGTGATCCTACAACATATGCTCAAAGTGCCCACCATACATGTCTATGCATCGTTCTAGTCGATTTCTCATAGAACTTCTCATTCGTTCAAATATACCCGGTTTCTGTCTAATTGTATTACAGCCATCCACTATTCTTTCCCTTAACATTTCAATACTTCCAACAGGCGTTTGGTGTACCAAAGATTTAAGGTAGCCCCATACAAAAAAAGTTCAGTGGGTTTAAATTAGGAGACTTGGCAGGCCACGCTACAGGACCACCACAGGATATCCATTTGTTTCTAAAAACCCGTCTTAAGTGTAGTCTAATATCGACACCAAAATGTGCAGGAGCACCATCCTGCATAAACACTGAACTTATTTCATGTAAAGGCAGGTCTTCTAATAGTTTAGGTAACAAATTTAGTAAAAAGTCTAAATATGATGCTCCGTTTAGTCTATTTGGCAAAAATATAGGTCCTGACAATTTTACTCCAGTAATCCCTATCCACACATTAAGAGAAAAACGTACTTGGTGTCTGCATTGTGATGTAGCATAAGGGTTGAAATCAGCCGAAAAGTGGTTGTTATGGTAATTGAAAACACTTCTCTTGAAAATTCTGCCCCATTGGTAAACAAAATACTTGACAGTAATAGTGGAATAAAAGCAAATTTTCCTAAAAACAATTGACACAGATTAATTATAGGCTAGAAGTCTCTTTCAGAAAGACTTTGGACTCGTTGAATATGATATGGATACAATTAATTGTTGATCTTTCAAAATACGCCACGCAGAGGTTTTTGACATTCCTTCTACCTGTGACAACCTTCTGACACTCGTACTAGGGTTTTCTTCAATGGCATTTAATATTCTTTCTTGAGCTCTAAAAGTTATCACTGAAACTGGACGACCCAATTTTTCAACTTTAGCAAAAGTTCCACGCTCCCTCAGGGACCTATGAACAGTTACAAACTTTTCTCGGTGAGGAGTTCTTTGATGAGGAAATCTTTCTTCATAGAGTCGTACTGCCTCGCGTGAATTTCCATTAGCCAATCCATAAATAAAATTAACGTCTGATAATTCTTCATTTGAATAAATAGGCATTTTGGTTCATGAAGAAACTAAATAAGATAATATATTAATACCAGTGCAACCACAAAAACTATCTCAAGAACCCCTTAACATTATATTGTTTTTCTTTAGTAATGTACTCCAATCAATAACAAATAAAAATAGGTGTTTTCCAATAACGAAATATCAATATTACATTCAGCTAATAATCATTGACTGTATGTATTTTTAACTTCCAAATCAGCTGTAAAAATCTATTTAGCACTAATCTAATTTTTAGTAAATAAATGTCACTTTACTAAAGTTTTAAATTTTTTTAATATCAAGCATATTTTTATTTGATAAAAATTGTAATTTCTCAGTTAATAGTTGTTCAATCTTAAAACCTTTTATATAATTATTTATAGAAATAAATTCTTAAAATTTTTTGTAACTTAAAAATTTTTAGTAAAATTTAAGGTTATTAAGATATTTGGATTTAAAAATTTTAAATGGCCGCCATTTTGAAAAAGATTGTTGTAAAAAGATGAAATTTAAATAGTACATGCATACTGTAAAGATCAACATTCATACCAATCTTCATGGTTTTATCTTAAACAACTTTTGAGATATTAAGTTTTTAGTAAAAAACACATACAGACATATAGCCGGATAATGGAGCGAGATAGACGATTTGTACACATGAAATTTTTTGTTTGTTTTAACCCAATTAATGACCTCCAGAAGTTTGGCTGGTTACTTATGGGACACCCTGTATACAGGGTGTCACAAAAAAGTCTTCTAGCTAGTTATTTTCGAACTCTACACCTAATTTGGAGCAAACACTAAATTTTTTTGTCCTTTGTGTTAAAAAAAAAATTAATAACCATAGAACGTGCCACATATCTTGTAAACAAAAAATCATTTAATTATTTTAAAGAGCCACGATTTAAAATTGCTTATGATGAACTCAATGGTAATTTTTTTCAGTTTAGTATTGTTGATGTAAAGAAGTGAGCACAATTTTAAGTCAGTCGATCAAAACTTTGTAGAATTATTAACGTTAAAGAATTTAAAAAATATAGACGTAGTGAAACTTGAAAAAAATTATACCTTCATTTTTGCTCTTTATTAAGAGTAAAATCCGAAAATTAAAAGTCAGGAACCTTTTTTTTAGATACCCTGTATGTTTCACTAAATGCGTCTGGTCATCTACTTTTACAAAAAAAACATAAACCACTGAGATCCTTTCTTGTTGTTTATAAGTACGTGTTTCCCATCTCTTATCAGCTTGATAATGACAATCGGCTGATTTCTTGTGGCGGTTCGGAACACAAACAATCTGGATTATAGTAGCTTGTTATTACATATTTGATATTTCGTATATTTTAATAAAACTGTCAAGGAAAGGATAATTTCCAGTGGACTACGCTGAACAAGACCAACGCAAAGGTTCATGGCCTTTGAAACACATGGTTATCAGACGCAGACAAAACTTTGTGCGTATATCAAAGCGGATATGAATTGTTATAAGAGTGTAGGATGAGTGTGGTTGTCTTGTGTAGTCTGGTTACTAGCTTACTTCGACTTATGCTCATAAAGGACCATTCAATAATAGCCCAATAACCAGGGAAACTATGGGACCAACAGATATATGGTGGAATCCGAAACACGTAGTATTGGTCTGATTTTCAGCTAACTGATACTCAGTTCTGTTCCCTACACAACGTCAGGACACTGACTACCACCCAAAATGGACACCCCAGACTTCTCTAGTAGTATCTACGTCAATGGCAACCACTGAGCGGACGCCATGTCGGTATTAAGAGAACCGAGCATAAAACTTACGGCTTACAATCTCCACAAAAATGTGTCTCCAAGTAGCTGGGTTACAATACTGCGCCAAAGGTGGCAACAAATCAGCTAATATGTTATGTTGATAGATGTAAATATAATCTACCTGGTCAGTCAAAGACACAGTAATGCTCACTCATAATCCAAAATTAACAACATTTTCTCTAGGCAATATTGTTGAATACAAGAGATAATATTATAATTTAAAGTGTTCATTTTGTTGAATACAAGAGATAATATTATAATTTAAAGTATTCATTGTCCTAATTCCAAAAATTATAGTTTTACGTTTGCTAGAATTAGGGACGTACTTAGGGACAGTGTTGGTGAGGGGGGGGGCTGACCTAAGGAAACGACATATTAAATTGGCATATAATACATGTAAATGTTAAAGTTATGTAGAAAGGGCTCCCTTCTAAAATCATGAAACAACTATTGTCAACTTCAACAATTGCCGACCACAGTTGTTGAATGTTGCTCCACTGTTCTTTTTTTGTTGTGTTTTAATCGTATTTATGTCTGTCATTAATATCATTTGGATTTTAATGAATGTATAATTGGAATAAAATAAGCATATGAGATAAAACTACCAAAAACTATAGAATAACACTTTATATTACTACTAGGGGACACCCCTGCATGCTTCGCGCATGTCAAACCTGTCACTCGCTGCACTCCTTACTCCTCGGCCTTAGGCCTCGGCAACGTGAAAGTATACATAAAATACCATTACATTACCATTCAAAGTTTGTCGGATGTAACTAGAACTGCGCTTAAAAACTTTCCCTGGGAAAAAATACGTAACGCCCAAAGTCTCATGTTAATTGTATGAATGGTGTAGTATTGTATAAAGGTCACTTTTTTATATTTATAGATCAGTCGAAACTTCCACTGAATCAATCAAACTTACTCACTTTTAAAATTAAAGAAAGATCTGTAACCTTCTCAATATTATAAACTACATAATTTGCAGTCTAACAACAGCTGTTAACATTTTATAAACATCTTTTTACGTTCGAACAGCTGTTACTTTTACTATCTTTAATCTATCTCCACGTTATTCTAATGTCTGAAAAACGTACTTTGAAGGCTTCCCATACTCTTCTGGGTGAAAATATTGAACATTGAAGAAAATATTACACAACTACGAATATAGACAAATTTTTGAAGACTTGAGCCGTTAAAATTTATCGAGAAATAAGGGAGGAGTTGCGATTAACAAAACCTACACGTATTATTTATAAGAATTCAGTGATAACAACTTGAGTGACTCCTACCTTATTTCACTTCCAACTGATTTAGATTAATGAGCTAAACCAACCTTATTATTTTCATCAAAAACGTTAATCTTAAAATAGATAACGTAATACCGTGATTGACACTTTCAAAAGTGCATGAAAAATCAAGTAGCATCATTATAGTACCTATAATACTATAGTAAGAAGAACTATAGTCGGTTATACTTACTAAGGCAGTTCGAGTTCTTTAACTATATATCTTGACTGATACTTATCTAAACTATCTGCTTATAGGCTAACCTATTGAAAATTTCAAAAATGTGCATAGAATATCAATTGGTCTGTAATTTTTACACTGTATAGTATTACTTGTTTTTGGTGATCGTAAAATGAGAGAATATTTTCATACACTTTGATATTTCTTATTTTTAAAAGAACAATTGAAAATGTGACGAAAACCTTGCTTTGAAATTTATTTTTACAAATTGAATCGAAAGTCCTTAATTTCCTACTGGATTAGAAAAAATTCATAAAAAACTGTTTCCAGATTGTGTTTTTCTTATTGATCAAATGAAAAATATATTCTAACATGATATCTTCTCTTACAATTAATTATTATTAACTAAATTAAATTATAACCATTAAGATCTTCTATGAAAAATGTAGTAAGTAGAAATAGACGTTTATTCTACATTGTAAACGGTATTGCTATGGCCACTATTCTCAACAACGTTAGATGTTTTCCTGCCATAAATACCACTTAGTGATTTATGTGGGTTTAGTTTGGTTGTTTAAATTAACTCAAAACTGTTTGTTTTGTAATATTTAAAAATCCTTATGACAGAATACAAATTGTGAGTAGTTTATTCATTGTAGCATGTTGTTTTTCTTGTAGAAAATGTTTAAATTACGGCTTATGTTTGCGTAGTTTTAACATTTGGCAAATACAAAAATATCCAAAAAAGAATAAGTCTCTAATTGATATATGGTGATAATTGACATTATGGTATTTGACTATGTTTACAGCACTGATTTACAGTCTGGTGGGTAAAGTTCGTACTACAAGTTCACACAGGTGATAACCAACACTACTGTAGTCAAGTTCAAACATCCTCTTCACGTTTTCCTGCTCTTAATCTATGAAAATCGTTTACTTTATCTTGGCTTGCGTAAAATATTATAATTTTGCTACGTTAATAATTAATTTTATATTATTTAACAATTGCAGACAAGCATTATAAAATACGTATCTATGATAAATTGTTGCAATACTAGAAATAATATGGAAATAAATTAAGTAAACACACATATGTTTAGTATTAACTTATTTATTTACTATAAAAATCACATTGGTAAAAAAATACACTATACATATACACGTATATTACAGAAGTGAGTAGTGGTAACAGTCAAAGGTAACGTTGTTAGTGGTGGTAAGTGTGGGTGGAGTAAGAAGAACTGCTGGCTCCGTAGCCACCTCCGTAGCCACCTCCGTAGCCACCTCCGTAACCACCTCCGTAACCACCAGCGTAGTTGTCATATCCGTAGTCGTGTTCATCGTGATGCTTGACGGGCACAGGTATATGGACGGGGACCTTGACCTCAACTGGGTAGGGAACCTTAACAGGGACCTTGACAGGAACCTTGACGGGGTAGGGGACGGGCTTCTCTACGGGGTAGGGGACGGGTTTCTCAACGGCAACGGGGTAAGGCTTGGGGACATGTACGGGGTAGGGACGATCGACGGGAACCTTGACAGGGTAAGGGACGGGCTTCTCCACGGGGTAGGGCACAGGCTTCTCAACGGGAACATGGACGGGGTAGGGCCTGTCGACTGGGACCTTGACTGGGTATGGAATGTGCTTCTCGACAGGGTAGGGGACCTTTTTCTCAACGTAGACGGGGTATGGCTTAGGAACATGGACAGGGTAGGGACGGTCAACGGGGACCTTAACTGGGTATGGAACGTGTTTCTCAACAGTGACGGGGTATGGTTGAGGTACAGGAACCTTTACGGGTACTGGGTAAGGCTTCTCAACGTGGACGGGGTATGGTTTGGGAACATGGACAGGGTAGGGACGGTCAACGTGGACCTTAACTGGGTATGGAACCTTCTTCTCGATGTAGACTGGATGATGCACTGGCACTTCCTTGGTGATGGTGATGGCTTTGACGTGCTCCTCGTGGCCGTATCCATGGCCATATCCATGGCCGTATCCTTCGTAACCTCCGCCGTATCCACCACCGTAGCCTCCAAGCTCAAGTCCGTAGCCTCCATATCCCTCGTCATAACCTCCATATCCATGACCGAAGCCTATTAGTCCTCTCTTCTCCTGCTTCTTGCCTTCAGCAGCTGATGAGTCATCCTTCTTCTCTTCAGCTGCTGAGGGTTCCACAGCGTTTTTCTGTTCCTCAGCTGCACATAGGGCCAGCAGTGCCCCTAGGGCAAGGAGAAAGATCTGAAACAAAGAAGCAGTACTTTAATTAGTGTGAATTAAGTAATTTATTGATGAGTAGTGGTCATCAAGAGATTGCTAGAAGGATATGGTTACTAAGACATTATCTCTGCTCGTTCTCTACTCAAGGCCAGCTAGACTTCGTGACTTTCTATTTCTTGCGACTAACTACCTTTTTTCGCTCTTATTTGATACCCTGGACCTCGCTGGTTGCTAAATGAGTCTGTTATAAACCTTGATTTCCTTGTAAATCTTCTGGTTTGAGAATTGTAAACGTGGTTTAGTGAAATCTATTTCCATAATATCTGTATATTTTGTTTTTTTATTTTAATAGTTTGTGTTGTGTGGCATTAGTTAGTTTTGTATTAGTAACCTAACACTTTATAGATGGTTAGTGTTTTCAAGTTAAAAATATGGCATTGGAAAGCAGAATAGTTTTTAAAAGAAAATATCTATGTCTGTGTAGAAATCTATTAGGTAATTGAATTTGATTGTATGCTCAATTATTTACTTCAACTTATGCGTATATGTGAAATGCGTTTATCACTAGTACGCATTTAGTAGGTCTCTGTCGGCCGCTGCATGTGTTACGCAAGCCGAGGCGCCGTTTCCGGACCGGGTTCACCGGATGACGACTCACGTAATCTGTGCGAAAGTCTACAATGCAACCTAAATCGGGTCGTTGCGTCATTCTTGCACGCATCACAACAAAGGTCGTGTAATACACGCATCACGTTTGTTGTTCTGTTTGTCGCCAGAAATGGCTGAGCGAGTTTTAAGAAAAATATAACATTAACTTCTTAAGTTAAGATAAGGAGGGTTTGTTGAATTGTAGTAAAATATATACATATTGAGTTGGAGTTCATAAAAAATGGCTGTAAACTTCTGAAATACAAAATGTGCATAGTCCTATCGTATTAAATGTATTTCAAAATATTTGGTCAAATTTATTCATCATTTCGTTATTGTTTTATGTTTCTGGCTATGTTTTTATTACACCACTTTACGATCATATACAAAATTTGTTTATTCTATCTCAAGGATACTTTGATATTCAATTGATACTTATCCAAACTGTCTGCTTATAAAGAAACCTATCGAAGATTTCCAAAATATGCACAAAATGTCAATTGGTCTATAATTGTTATACTCGGATTACACGGATTATTTATTTTTGTTGATTTTAAAATAAGAAAATATTTCCTTATAATTTGATATTTACTAGTTTTAAAATAAAAATTGTAAATAGTGAATTATAAATGAATAATTGAGTGTAGTGTTAGTGGACTAGTGGATCGGAGTGACTGGTCGTATTTACTGACCGTTACATGCGGGCGTTACATAACTTGGAGACCCAGTGTCCACTGCTATGCCATCGCCATGAATGAGACCGGTAGCCGAAACCACCTTTTGACGGCCATCATTGTTATCCTTTCTTGAATTGTGTATTACGGAAATATTTCTTACGTTCTGGTTTATATACATATGTTATATCTTTCTAAAAACTAACAAGACATTGTAAGTGGAATTTATAGGTTCAAAGTAATACAAATTTTCAAACAATGTTTTGAAAAGAAAATATCACCGACTCTTAAATTTGGTACTTTATGTTTATAAACATTTTCCATTTGTAACTATTATTCCATGTAAAAGATCATATTTTGGAAAATTTTCATTTTTTGGGATCCTCTTTTCAATATACCTACTAATTAACAGATAATAAAGAAACAGAGGTCCTTCTTTATGGCCGCAGCTAATGCCTCAGTAACAGTTATATACATATTACAACATATGTACATCTTAATACTTCTGTAGCAATAATTATTACGTTTATCCTTAAGAATTTGGGAGGATAAAGGAAGGACTGACAAGGTACTGGCCCTACCATCCCCACGGATACATTTTGGATGGGACCTCTCTTTATTTATTTTCTCGTTGGACATTTTTTAACGTAAATTCTAACCTGTTTACTCAAGATAATTGTCCAATATATTTATACTATAATAGGTGATAAAATAACATTTTACTATGAATCAACTAATAATATTTTATTTTTAAAGTACACGCTACGAATGGTTTTTATTTTTCAAATTGTACACGGATTTTTGAGTTTTATACATATTTAATCATTGTATCTTTCGATCAAATAATTAAAAGAAATATTGTTTAGCCAGATTTAGAAAGTTATTCAACGAGGAAATATATTTTCAACCCTTTACAGTGTGAGTAAATGTGATCATGAACTTGTGTGCATTGTAATTGTTTGTGTGTTACCGAAGTGTGGAGGTGATGCGTTGTATCCCTTTAACAGTAGTCTGAGTAAATTTGATCATGAACTTGTGTGCATTGTAGTTGTTTGTGTGTTACCGAAGTGTGGAGGGATGCGTTGTATCCCTTTCACGGTAGTCTGAGTAAATTTGATCATGAACTTGTGTGCATTGTAGTTGTTTGTGTGTTACCGAAGTGTGGAGGTGATGCATTGTACCCCTTTCACAGTAGTCTGAGTAAATGTGATCATGAACTTGTGTGCATTGTAGTTGTTTGTGTGTTACCGAAGTGTGGAGGTGATGCTTTGTAACCCTTTCACGGTAGTAGTCTGAGTAAATGTGATCATGAACTATTTCCACAAACGTAGGCCACTGCAACAATAGACTTGAATCGCTTCCTTTCACCATTCGACTTTACATACCGCAAGAATGTCGAGGTCAAATCGATTTTGATATTTAAACAGATATTTGATAGGATCAACCTTACCCTGACATCTCGTACGATCAGAGACATGGTTGTGTGTTTTAGTTAATCGAATGATGTTGGTATAAAGGGGCTATTGATGTTTATGTAATGTTGCTTATGTTGCTCTTTAGAAAATGTTGCTGATGTTACTGTATAGAAAATGTTGGTTTGTATGAAATTTTGCTGATATTGACGTATTGTATAGAATATTTTGGTGTTAATGTATAGAATGTTGATACAGAGGAAATGTACAGATGTTGAAAGTATATACATGCTAATGTAGAGGTAATGTTGCTGATGTTGATGTATAGAAAACTTTTCTAAGTTACTTTATAGATAATTTTGACTTTTATGAAAGTTTTTTTTATAATTGATGTATGGAACATGATGATTTATAGAGTTAATGTTGCTGATGTTGAAGGTTAAAATAGGTTTTACCCTATCGATCCAAAATGTCATAGACATTCGTAATTGAGTGAAACCATTGTCATTTAGTCATTGTGACCCTAAATAGGTGATAATTTTACCTACTCAAATCTTAAATTGAATATAAGATATCTCAGCTACGATTAATTCAATTGATTTTTATTCATATACTCTAGAAAATGTATAAAACTTGACTAAGAATCAAACAATTTGCAAAGGCAACCAATATAAAATGCAGAAGTTACGGCCAGTTTCACTTCTTCCAATTTTATAAGAAATAATTATTTGTTTATTATTATTATTATTATTATAAATGCAATATTATTAAGGTTCGTAATATTATTATTTAATACCACTTCAAATATCAAATCTTAAACTTTGAAATGACACTTCGAATAAAATAGGCGTGTTATATTCTTCCGCCAACCCTTTTAACTTGTGCTTCAGAGATGATTTAAGGCTTGTGCCTTAAATCATCTTTAACCAAATATTATTTACAGACCATGGATAAAATATCATACTTGAGGGCTTCCCCGGGGGACTGTATTTCGTGTTTGTTATATGTAACGTAGTTGTTTGTCAAATATATATTAACGTTTGAATTAAGTTGAGTTATTGAATATAATAAATTGAGTTGATCAAGCATCCACATATTTTAACATTTGACATTGAATGTTTAACTTTATGGTCACAGCTCTGCCTATAATATACTGTTCAGTTTTATATTCAATCGAATTTCGCAGTTGGGCCCTTATTTGCCAAAATTATTTTAATCCAATGTTTGAATGTTTGAGAGGAATTAAATTGAATGTAATTTATATCATCAAAGTAGAGAATATATAAATTGATTTTACAAATATAGTGTTAAAATACAGTTAATTAATTTATTTATTTTTAAGGTGAATAGTAAAAATAAGTTTTGACACATTACGAATTAATGACATTAACATAGTTACGACATGAACGACAACTACGAATATTTTAAATCAAAGTAAAGTTAAAAATATATATGTTGTACGGAATTTGTATTGCCTGCTACAAAAAAAAAGTAAAAATGGTTTGACCAGATTGAAAAATATCCAAAGGAAATAAAATATAAAGTAGAAAGTATTTGTACTTTAATATATATATTTAAATATTCATTATATAATATGTATG
Organism: Stictocephala bisonia; assembly: GCA_035578905.1. Lineage (NCBI taxonomy): Eukaryota > Metazoa > Arthropoda > Insecta > Hemiptera > Membracidae > Stictocephala > Stictocephala bisonia. Next base: position 9,108,820 of record JAQJVL010000001.1, read on the forward strand.
TATATATATATATATATGTATAAAATATGCCAAACAATAATTTTGAAGAGACCATAAACAATAGATGTGTTAATAAATCTTTAAAATATTTGATTTATTTATTTGTTATTTTAAAAAAAAACCAACATTTGCCAATCATTAATTTAGAAGAGAATCTAAAAAATATATTTAATATTAAAATTAAAAAAAATGTTCTTCGTATATGTTTAAACTTATATATATTATTTAAAATTCAATATGAAATATTCCATCAATAATTTTGAAGAGACTCTAAAAAGAATGCATGTAATATTTTTAAAAAATTATTCTTTATATTCCAATGTTTAAGTTGAGATGGAGAACATTGTTATGTTGTAACGGTTATCGTTTGTTTACAATGATAGCATTAAAGTCTTTGTACCCCTCAAGCTAATGAGTTACTTTTTGAGGGAGTATTTTTTAAATTTCAAACTAAGATGGTAATTTAAAATTATAACAATAATAAAAAATATTTAACAAAATAATTGACAATGTAAAACAAAAGATGATATGATTAATTAAAACGAAAGCAAGTGGAAGAAGTATATATAGAAAGCTAAACCCACCTTGTACTGCATGTCAGCGTGTGGAAGAGTTGATGCAGGGAACTGCACTGACCATTCACCCTAGAGCCCTGGACCTTTATATTCCTCGACTGCCCCTTCCCCTCACCTTGCCGTATCTTGCCTCCCGTGTTCACTTTGCACAACACGGGAAAGTCCTAATTATTTGTTCCTCTTCCATTCAATTCCAGATTGGAATCAATTTTTACTTCGCAATCATTATGGTGTCTAAGAAATGTAAATTTGATAAAATCCAATCGTACTTATGTTTCAGATCACATGTTTTCCCTCACGATTGAAATCCCTCAAAATCGACACCTCAGATTTAAATTTATTTAGTGAATTAAAAGTATATAATGAATTGAATTAGGTTCAAGTCAACAATTAGAGAAATATTAAATTATACTAATTTAGGTCAAAGATATGTCTGACATAGGTTTTGGGTCCAAGACCAAGATTTGAATGATAAAGGAATATTTTCAGACGAAACTCAACGTGTCAAATAAATAAATCTTCGTCTAAATTTAAGCATCATTAAACAATAAAACTAAGCAAAGGGTAAAAAAGTGCTTTACTTCGTAGTTTCAAATAACTTATATAAGGCTTCAAAATAAATGTTAATGAAAATCAAAAGTCATCTAAAACAAATAAATAAAGGGTGTAAAAAATATAGAAACGCTTTCAAAACTTTTGTATAACTTTACTTGTAAAAGTGAAATCTTGTACATGATCTTGGTTACAAAGGACATACCTTTTGACGCCATTTCATCTTTTCAAGCGGACGACCCGCGAGGAGTTGAACGAAAATCTTCAATGTAAGCTAGGTCGAGTTTGGTATCAAACGATTCAAAAGAAATTAATTGCCGGAAACCAAACTTTGAAAGGTTTATCCTTTCCTGAATTGCGGTCATTTGAATTTTTAAAGTAACTAATTTTAACAATATTATTAATCCGCTATTTAAAGGTTTCAAGTAAATTATTCTGATCAAAAATTATACTTTATGGAACACAATTATTAAAAAAAATTAACTATCAAATTATCTATGCAAAACAATAACATTGTTCTGAGAGCGTTTCCATTTTTTTCCACCCTGTATATTAGGTTTCATACAGACAATGCGGCAGAATATTATGGGGGGTGTTATAGACTGGTGAGACTCTATGGAAATACCATTGTCCAGCTGATCAAGAGTAGTTGGGAGTTTGGTGAGGGGGTCTCCACATCGTGATTGTATAGGTAGGGCTGGAAGGCTTCATCAAGAATGTTGTGTAGATATGACTGTGTGAGTGCGAAGGTGGGGTGGGAAGCTATGGTGAGGGGTCTCCACATCGTGATTGTATAGGTAGGGCTGGAGGGCTTCATCAAGAATGTTGTGTATATATGACTGTTTGAGTGCGAAGGTAGGGTGGGAAGCTATGGTGAGGGGTCTCCACATCGTGATTGTATAGGTAGGGCTGGAGGGCTTCATCAAGAATGTTGTGTATATATATATGACTGTTTGAGTGCGAAGGTGGGGTGGGAAGCTATGGTGAGGGGTCTCCACATCGTGATTGTATAGGTAGGGCTGGAGGACTTCATCAAGAATGTTGTGTATATATGACTGTTTGAGTGCGAAGGTGGGGTGGGAAGCTATGGTGAGGGGTCTCCACATCGTGATTGTATAGGTAGGGCTGGAGGGCTTCATCAAGAATGTTGTGTAGATATGACTGTTTGAGTGCGAAGGTGGGGTGGGAAGCTATGGTGAGGGGTCTCCACATCGTGATTGTATAGGTAGGGCTGGAGGGCTACATCAAGATTGTTGTGTAGATATGACTGTGTGAGTGTGAAGGTGGGGTGGGAAGCTATGATTAGACCCCATGTTCCCTGAGCAAGAGTAGTTGGGAGTTTGGTGAGGGGTCTCCACATCGTGATTGTATAGGTAGGGCTGGAGGGCTTCATCAAGAATGTTGTGTATATATGACTGTTTGAATGCGAAGGTGGGTTGGGAAGCTATAGTGAGGGGTCTCCACATCGTGATTGTATAGGTAGGGCTGGAGGGCTTCATCAAGAATGTTGTGTAGATATGACTGTGTGAGTGCGAAGGTGGGGTGGGAAGCTATGATTAGACCCCTTGTTCCCTGAGCAAGAGTAGTTGGGGCTCCACATCGTGATTGTATAGGTAGGGCTGGTGGGCTACATCAAGATTGTTGTGAGGGGGCCCCACATCGTGATTATGTAGGTAGGGCAAGTGGGCTACATCAGGTATTTTGTGTAGATATGACTGTGTAAGTACGAAGGTGGTGTGGGAAGCTATGGTTAGACACCTTTGTTAACCTAAGCAAGGATAGTTAAGGGTTGTGTGGGTACTAGCCAATCACCAAAGCACTGCATGTGTAGGGGTGGGTGAATCATCAACACATGCCTATTCAATATACTATCTTTATTAAAATTCAGTTAGCTATTACAAAATAGCTGAACTACAATTACAAAATCTCACTTATTTTTATGTTAAGTATATTTCTGGTAGATATCAGTCCAAAACAAACATGGAGCATATGATCTTTGGAAAATGTAATACAGAGTTCTATGAAACATTTATATTATTTGCAAATTAATTAAGGAAACGAACACTTTCTTTCCATCGTTTATTTATATAATACTTTTTATTACATATGTCGATGTCTTTACAGGATATTCCCAGATTATTCTTCTTGTTTCCCTTTATATTGTTATACATACAGTTTCTACCTGGCTCTACTTTCAATCACTTCGTTTCCTGTGTCCGGACTACCAGTGGTGGGGGTCCTGCTTGGGTGGGATGCAGGAAAGAGGACTGTGCGTGCCCCATTCGCGGTCCAATCTTGGACCTTTCGGCATCACTTTGGAACGTACTCAGACGTGCAATTCGTTAGCGTCCACGCTCGATAGATACATAAAAAATAATGCGATGTCTATTATTCACCTAAGCTGGAGAACGTTGTTGCTGTCTGAGTTTATTATTTTTTTCTTATTTGTTTGAACGCACTGACGTAACATTTTTTTCTTAAAATATCAAATTTTGAATATCGATGATTTTTATTTCACTTTACCAAAACGTTGTGCGGCTGTATTTTGTTTTTCTTTTGGAAGAATATTTGTATTATTTTACACTTTCGTTTCTAACATATGTTTTTTAGTAAACATATCCTCTTTTACAATTTTACATTTTTCTTAGTTGTTTTTGTATTTTTAAATATATCTTCATAAAATATTCTTTGTATTTTTTCCGATTAAAATTTCTTCAAAACATATGATTTTTAAGAGTTTATAGTCTTAATATTGTTTCACCTTTTTATAATTGCGATATATTTTATTTATGTTAGCCGTTTTTGTTTTCAATTTACTTTCGCTTGACTTTTATTTTTTGTAGTGAAAGAGTTTCTTGGGTTTAATTTCCTCTCTTTATTTTACGTTTACTATTGGACTATCGTTAATTATAAAACTAAATTTCTTACATTTTAGGTCAACTATTAAATTTTTAAAATGTAAGATAATTTTAGCAATATAATAGTAATGATAACATTTCTTAAAAACTGTGTTTATTATATGTAATTTACAAATTCTAGGAATGGCAGACATACTTTCGTATCAACTGAACTATCTTGATATTTGCACATGTTATGCTTTGCAAGCCCAACTACTCACCCTCTGTACTTTCAGTCCACCGTAGTATGCATGTGTTAACAGCTTTTTTTGAGGTTAGTATCATCGGGTCCTCAGAAGAAGTGTCAATACTAACATACTACAGCGGATTTTCAATCAGTTGGTGAGTAACTAGAATTTTTGTAAAATCTTCTGTTAAAAACGCTTTGTTCCTTGATTGTTTCAATAATTTATTTCATTGTGTTTACTGTCTTGGAAATTTTATCTAAATAGTTTATCTAAAAGCTATCCCAAGTATGATTTAATTGTAGTAAATTGAACTTGAATCAATTATAATTATTTATAAATGAGAATGTTACAGTTAATATTTTTTAAATTTGGTATCTGTAGCATCACTGGCATTTATGATTTAATAATTGGTAGAGCCAGTGGCAAATTTGTACCCGTGTTATAGATAGCGCAGGTTTGAACCCTGACCTTGACTGTAGTTTTTATCAGAAATATTCACCTTGTACTGTACTGGTTCTCCCCCTTACTCTGTCTGATAAGTTCTCCGTAGAGATCAGTAGTCTACGGGGAATAGGTAGAGTAAGGAAAAGATGAGATCGGCATCTCATTAAAAATGATATTACACGCTTATCTTACAAATCTATAAGTTATATATGCGATTCTCTAGCATATCTTGTATCGAAACGCTTTTTTGTAATCCTGTTTATTACAATAATACAATACTTGTTTACTGTCAAAACTCATTAATGATCTTAATAGTTAGGAACATTGATATTGTTGACCATTATATATTAATAAATAGACTAAAAATTCTTTGAGTAAACAAATATACTCTAAAATGGTTCAAATCCTATCTCGAAAGCATATTTCAATTTGTAGAGGTATCACAAATTCAAAACAATAAATTAAGAAAATTCCATTCAGATCTACAGCAAATCCTATTTGGTGCCCCTCAAGGATCAATATTAAGACCAATTTTATTTATTTATACATAAAAACCTTAGAACTATCTCTTTAATAACTTATGCTTATGTGCAGATGACTCTAATTTAAAAATATCAGAAAAAGATGTAAATGAATTTGAATATCTATCAAAGATAGAACTATACATTTTTTAAATAAACATAACTTAAATTTAAATAATAAAAAACTAAGTTTATTTCTTTCAAGACTGTACAATACAATAAGATTGACATACCAAATAACATAATATTTAATAATAAAAATATTGAAAAACAAAACAGCACAAATTTCCTTGTTTGAACATGGAACAAAATTAAACTTGGAACGAAAAGTATATACTTAGCTGATTCTGCACTATATTCAATCGAAGAATCCTACACCTTAAAAAACAGTATCAAGTAAAGAAGAAAATAAAATTAAAATAAGAATAAATAGAACACAAAAATTAAGATTTCAATTTAAAACGCTTAAATGATCTCAATAGTTTTGAATCATTAGCAGTTCAGTACATTTGATAGTGTTGACTATTCTATATTAATAAATAAACTAAAAATTCGTTGGGTAAACAAATATACTAATAGTTTAAATTATTTCTCGAAAAAAACATTTCAATTTGTAGAGGTATCATAAATTCAAAACAATAAATTTAGAAAATTCCATTCAGATCTACAAGAAATCCAATTTAGTTTTAAAAAATTCCAAGTTTATTTGGAAGGTGAGTGTTGTAAAAAACTCGAATTTTCAAGGAATATTTAAATTATCAAGTCCAAGATTCATGATTTTGTATTAAGTACATCTTATAGGATATTAAACTTTTTTGAAAAAAATATTACATACAGACAGATGGAGTGAGAGTGGCCAAATGTTCACAAGACATTTCTTATTTGTTTGACCTTCGGAATAACAAATAAGTTTTGGAATCCTAAAATTTGGCTGCCTACTTATGGGACATTATGTATATGTTATATCTTAATTATAACATGATTCAGAAGAAACAAGATTGTTCAGGATGGTCAGCTTCGACTGTCCCATATTTTATGAGATCGTTTGTCAAGTCAAAACAAGCAAATAATGTTATATATTTGTTATACACGTGTCTCAACACGATCCATTTTCTGTCTCTATGTGATTTTTATAAAAATCTAAATATCTTTAAAACGGGTTTAGATCTAGTTGACCTTAAAAAAACACGCTGTACTAACAATTGTCTATACCTAAGACTCAAAATGGTGGCTGTCCAAAACGTTCAAAGTTGAACATCTAAAAACCCACAAATTGAATAAAAATATAAAGAGACATATTTATAGACTATATTTTAAAAAGTCTAGTGGTATAGCACTTTTGAATATCCAGCGATAAATAAAAGAGATAAAACTATAATGTTGTGACCAAAAGTATGACTATCCCAAATGTAATTGCCTAGATATTCATACTTTCAGTACAAAACTGCAGTTTTCTCTCTTATTTATCACTCTAAATTAAAAAAGGATGTATAATAAGATTTAGAGTAACCTAGTCCATAATTGTTTTATCAGTATAATTTATTGTAACATTAATTATATGTTTTAGGTAACTTTGAAACAATTAGACAGCGGTCATTTTCAAACGGATAATCTCACGCATAGAATCTTTTTAAGTACAGCGTATCTTTCTAATATTTTATAAAATTTCAATATTATTTATTAAATCGCTTTTTGAAATATTTAGATTTTTAAATCGTATCACAGAGAAAACGGATCAAGACATGACACATGTTAATTTGCATTATTTGGTTGTTTAGAAATTAAAAAAAAAATAATCCCATAATATATTGTACAGTCTAACACCCTAGATAGACTAAAACAGCTTACAAACTAAAACACAAAATAAATTTCCTTTAATCATGGGAGTTGGCAGAGATTGCAAGCAGTTGAGTCGTGTAATCTGTAACAGGAAGGCCTCTTTACATTATTTCTTTTTCATCGTATCAGTTGGAAAGAGGGTGACCATTAGCCGTGGTTGTTGAATGGGTGACAGGTACGCCATAGGACAAAATAAAATGTAAAGTGTCAGTTGAAAGTTGGGTTACTATGAGTCATGTGTGTAGAATGGGTGAGAGGGACACCATAAGTCAATATTATTTATATGTAATATTGTCAGATGATATATAGGTTACCATGAGTCGTGTGTAGAATGGGTAAGAGGTATTCTGCCACAAGAAAAATTAATTTCTGGTTAATACTATCAGATGATAGGTATTACTTTATATTTTGTCGTGAGCATGAAATGGGTGAGAGCAACGCCATAAAAAATGAAACTCTATAATAGAGTTAGTTGATAGATGAGTAATTATGAGTCATGTGTGTAGAATGGGAAGAAGGGACGCTATAGGACTAAATAAACTGCCTGTAATTTTATGTTGTTACTGTAGTAGGTTTCGATAGCACAATGATTACTTTTAAATAGTAATAAGATATTATAAACTAGTTTTAAGACCTTTTAGTATTAATTTTGAATTGAAATAATGAACTTATTGGTGTATTTTCAAAATATATAGAACAAATACTATTTTCGCAATGTATTTAACCAAAGTTTACAGTAGGATGGTCAGTGAATATTTTTATGGCATAGTTAAAAAAAAGAAAGAAATGGGTCCAGCCCAGATCACAAAAAAAATTAAAAGCGCAAGATACCCGTAGTTTGAACTGACCCACTTTGTGTAGCAAAACTATTGAAGATACACAAATAACTTATAACGGAATAAATATAATAATGAAAATTCGTAACTTATAAATAGTCAGAACAATATTAAATAAATTAATTCCAGAATAAAAATAATGGAATAACAGAAACGAATAAAATCAATAATGCTTGGATTGTTTAATTTTAAACAATTGACTGATTGATAATAGATACGCCATATTCACACATATAAGCTAAAATGTTTGGTTCCAAAGGTAATGTATTAAAATAGTGAGGGCTGAGACAACAATATAGGTTTTTTGATTTTATATTTTTAAGGTGGTGTAATCGGTTTTTCGTGAGTTAATTATTTCCCTATTTTATTGTCAAAATTAGTTAATGTACCTTCCCTTGAGACAGGAACAAAATTGTCATTTTTCCTATTTCAAGGGAAGGTGCCGAAAACCGAATGACCACCTTAAGGAGAGGCCGATCTCCGCTCTAACTTTACTCTACCCCTACATCATAGACAACTTATCTATGCGGGGAACTTATCAGACAGAGTAAGGGGCGAACATTGCTGATAAAAACTAACAGTCAATGTCAGATTCGAACCTGCTCTATCTCTAACTCAGCTGCAAAGTCCTGACGTCTTAGACCGCTCGTCCACTGACTGTCAATTTGGGTGTGATATGGATAGCAAAAATAAATGATATAATAAATTAAATAATTAAATTCTGTATACAATCAGTAGCCGCTTTCTTTGATATGGGCTACTTGGGAGTACAGATTTTTATTTCTGCCAACTAGTTGGTCTTAGAATTTGAAAAAGAGATTAGACTTGCATACGAAATAAGCTTTAAATATAAACAAGTTAAATTTATAGTACATAGTCCCGGAACTGTGGGATTATACATAGATTGGTACAATATCTGTCAAACAGACCCAACGTTGATGAGTTTATACTACAAGTTTCAGACATATTACTCTATTTCTGGTTTATTAAAATAAAATGAGCTTCAATGAAAATAATGTTTATAACATATGATAGAATAATAAAGGAATTGTTTTGTGGGTAGGATTTTGGAATATGGATTCAGTAAATTGGACATTGGAAGCTAAGTTACTCTAAAGCTATTATTTTATGTGGACTATTTCTCATGACAAAAAGTTAAATTAAATATTGAATGTGAGTAAAAGTGGAGTTTTCATTTGAAATATCATTTTTTAAGTTAAATCACAAAAGTAATCAATCATTCCATACTAATTTTAGTTGTCAAGTTTTCTAGTTTTTTATTTTATTATTTTTTTTATAAAAATGCAATATCTCCTGTTTATAATAATAGAGTGATTTTTTCCAATGAGGTGTTGGCTGGTGTTTGTGTGTTCTGGTGTGAGTTTTTGTGTTCTTTTTATCTTGTTCGGCCTGTCTCACTATACAACTAATATTAGTAGGGGAAAACTACAAATTACAAATTGCAATTTTTAAGGACCGATATATTCTGTTTCAAAGCAAAAACCCCTACATTATTAATAATATGTCAGCTTTTTTGTTTTTATAGAAAATATTATGTAGCTACTATTTTGTTATGATTTGCTGCAAATAATTAAAGTTAAAAAAAGTTAAATATTTCATATACAGGGAGTTACAAAAAGGTGTCCTTGCCATTATTTTCAGATTAAGAGAAAAAGTTAGGGGTAAATTTTCTTCGAATTAACCTTTTAGTGTCTATTTTTTTGTTTTTGACAAAAAAATTAATAACTCAATAACGTTTGAATACTTACAAGTTTGCACATGCTGCTTTATACTGACATTATTTTTAAAAAAATATCCATTGATTAATGCTTTGTCATTTTAAAATGGCAGCCTTTTAAAATGTTTAGATGATTTTTGGTTTACGAGATATTTGGACAACTAAAAATCACTTTAAATGGCCACGAATTTTAAATTGCATAAGATAACTCAATGGACATTTTAGCGTTTATTCATGTTGTGTGCATAATTCCCTAGTCAGTCAATCACACCGTTCTTGAGTTATTATTATTATTTTATTATTAATTTTTTTACAGATAGACACTAAACTGAGCAGAATCAATCTTTAATTTTTCTCTCTCTCTAAATTAAGTGTAGACTCATAAAATTAACAGGTAGGACACATTTTTCATGACTACCACTGTCTCGCCAATACAAGGTAGGCAAATGAATCAAGTAATTCGCAAAGCACAATATTGTACAGAATATTATCTTATAATAAAAAATAATATTATTAATAATAATTAGGCTTATCTTTTTTTAAACAATATATTCTTTAAAACGAACTCCTTTAATGAATGTCAAGTGTTATTATTAACTACAAATCGACTATTAACAACTATTTTTATATTTATCACACTATTATTTTTTTAACATTTGAAACATTTTTCCTATAGCCTTAAATTTTTTTATGTCTAACCAATTAGGAACAAATTATGAACACGCAAAGCAATTTTCATAATATTATTGAGTTATTAGAATTCAGTTATCAGAGTAATATATTGTTTAATTTAAATCTGATTACTGATTATTCCCCTCAATCACTAGTCACTGCTAGTTTGGTGTTCTACAATGGGCATAATTTGTGGACATAATATTTTTAATTTCAGATGTGGGTGACATTCTAAATAGTTAATGGAAATCCTATGCACTTTCAAAATGTAGTGTGTTTCTTAAAATTATTTCGACTACAACGTATGCCAACCATAATATTATCTTCACCAAATAATCGAACAACAAACCTTATAAAAATTCAAAAAGATAAAAAACACGAAAAATTAACACAATGTACAGTAATAGGTATAATATAATAGGTATATATAATAGTTAGGTATAAATATATTTTACATTATATAATAATCATATACTGATTCCGAATCGTTGTTAATGCTTAGCTAAGATCAGAAATGAGTTCTGATTTGTTTCGTAACTGCACTCTCTATCGTTTGGTGAACAGAAGCGTGCTGAAGAACGGTCTAGCTGGGAACATGTCACACAGACTTTCCCGGGATTTATGGAGCAATCCGGTAATCTTGAAGTAGCTCTAGGAAGGTGATAAATCTCATCTGATTGCCAATAAAGTATGTTGTGGTCTAATTGTAAGGCAAATCTCAATCATATTACGTCATTGTCAGCAATTACGTCATAGTTGGTAATGTCTTCTTCAGCGTCTTGTTTCTGTTGGACGATATAGGCTTTCTTCACTCAAAATTACTTCTCTACGTGCCTACTTGCTACTTTCTCCCATTTAACAACAAACAGGTTGCGACAGTTTTCTAGGTCTAGTTAATTGAGATTATCTAAAGAGTTAGTGTGACCATTTTGACAGCTTTAACTTTGAAACTCATTTTCTCGTCTTATTTTATTAAATTATTTAATCATTTAAATGTGTACCTTAATTTTTGTATTATATTCTGTATTAATAATTATTTTAAAATAACCGTATTTTATAGGAATTGAAACTTAACTACCAGTTGTACACATAATTGCGTAACATGTCTATACAACACATAAAGCTATCGTGGGCTAAACAACCGGTATCATGTTGCTTTCCAGCACAAGTGTGATATAGTTGCGTAAATTGCCCAACAAGAGCCTCAACCTAGTACTCGAGTTGCGACAGTTGCCCCAAATCAGTGCTCGTATTCTGACAATTGCTCAAGAGAAGCTACAACTTAGTGATAGAGTTGTAACAAGTACCCATAAGAGCCTTAACTTAATGCTCGAGTTGCGACAATTGCCCAAGTTAAGTCGCGCCAACTAAGTCCCGCTCTGGGTCGGCCGCTACAAGCCAAACTCCATACTACGTCTAAGGGTACGTCTTAATGTCCCTCTCCGGCCCGAGCACAAGGGTAGATTTATTACCTTATCAATTGCTGGGTGCCAGTATAAAGGAGTGTCTTGTAAGTTACTGGACAGAAGACAGTTTGTGTCGATATCATCGAGTACACTAAAACCCTAAGGTAAGGGCTCGTCTCTTCAGAGCAATAAAATCATAAACTTGATCGGCTTTTTTCACAGAAAACCAATGTTTTCAGGCTGACATTCGTTTTTACCCGCGCACCTTCACTCACAGGCTAGTACGCAGAGTAGAATTTAGATGGCGCGACTTATACCTGCGTATAGAATCTGATAGTAAGAGTTTAGTTGAATGAGTTGTCGTAATCTAACCTAACACGCAGGCCTATGTTGTTGTTACGTGTAGTAGCTGGTTTCCTGTCCTACCAAGTATGATTACCAGACTCCTTTTAAGTCTCAATCATGTCCAGTTATTTTTATTGCGATTACTGCAGTAGAAATCGTAGCTTCATCAGATTTACAGCTTTTGTTAAATGTCTTTGGAATGGTAAATATGGATATATCAAATACACAGGAACTAGAAGTTTATTGTTATTATATTGTACTACTCACTGATGAGTTAAAGAAATGGACCGCTTTGAATGACTCTTCTTTAACTACATTCTCAAAACATTGTTGACATTCCATCCTTCAAAATAAGAATCTGTGAAATCTCTCTTACTGCCAAATGGTTATACAGTAAAGCTCTCCTAGCGCTAATTTGGACTACTCAGGCAACAATTATGTAAATAAAAGCATTTCTACGGGTAGTATGACATTATATATTTGTTTTTCAAACGGGTTATGTCATTGCTAAAACCACCATGATATAGTAGGCGAGTCACGAGAAATCCTCTGTACTTCATGCTTCTGTGACATTGAAGGCGCTGATTTCCATTGAAACAGCACAAGTCATGCAGTGTACCTGTCGTAATCACTAATTATGATATGTACACTACGTGAATTGTGCTGTTTCAATGGAAGTCAGCGCCTTCAATATCACAGAGGTATGAAGTTCAGAGGACTTCTCGTGACTCGCCGACAGTACAAGGCACACATAACCAATTCAACTACCAAACCAGTATTGTATTAGTGGATTTCTTAATTTAATTTATTTTTTATTTATCTTTTTTTATTTAATAAAAATACGTTCTTCTATTTAACCTTACCCTACCCATTTCCCATGAACTTGTCTACACACCTGCACAATGTACACGACCCCAATGGGCCCTAGTCTAATTGAATCCGCGACACAGGAGCGCCTCTTACCTGGCTAAGGGGTTGTCATAAATAATTTTCGCTAGGGGTGCGACTCAGGAGCGCCTCCGAAAACGGGTGGGGAGGCGCTCCTGTGTCGCACCTAAAACTACCTGTCCTCGGCACTCTACCTGCTTCCTACCTGCTATCAAGCTCAGCTCGCGGGGCCTTCTAAATACCTACCAATCTAATATCACAACGGCTACTATCATATTGACTTTGTTAAGTGCACTGCATATTTTGTAGGAGTAAGTGTAACATTGATTCTGTAGGGGTTATCCTAAAAGACCAATCAAAACTATTAATCACGTTTCTTAATCATATTTAATTTTATTTGAATTAAACTTGCAATAGTGGTTAAACTATTGCAGACTTGTTTTAAAACAAGCTTATAATCGTACAGATAGAAAACATCTACCCTTGTTCATGCACACTATCTACCTTGGTCTTCGGAGGTGGGCCACATCATGTTTACCACATCAACTCCCGAGGACTAAAATAATGATGTATTTATAGTCATCTTTTTTAAAAAACTATAAACTTTATACTTTTTAGTTTTATGTAAAAGGAACACGTAGACACTCTTCATTTGATCATGACTTGCCCCTTTAACCCATGAGTATTAATTATAAAATATTAACCATAGTTTGTACAAATTCGTAAAAGCCAAGCAGTGGGTTTTCAAAATTATATTAATTTTATTACTGGGCAAGTTGTTTAAAAGAAATTGAAGTTACAAAAAAAGGTCAATAACTACAAATAGGCTTGTAAATAACAAATATGTATTTCTTAGTTTTAACACTTAATAATTTGTATAACATTCTAAAATAATAAATATACATTTAAATTTAAACTAAATAATTTGGGTTATACTTACTAATATTTAAAACTTAAAATTTAAAAAAAATACTTAAACTCAAACAAAAAATACTATTTACATTCAATCTGTAAGCTACAATATTCTAAAACAAACAAAATATAAAATCATTATTAATTTACAAACCTCCTTTTAGTTACCTACTTAAATCTAATAGTTTCTCCTACTTAAATGATTTGAATTATTTAATGGCTATTGTTCAAAAGATTACATTATTGACGGTTCAACCTGCTTAGCCTTGATTTAATAGAAAGGACCACGAAAAATTACTTAGTTACTTAGGAATACGTCAAACACCAACCAATCCACGATTTTACGTCTTATACAACAACGTTTTCTATTACTTAGAAGCGTGTCAATGAATCGGACTATAACAGCTTATTTCAATGTAGCTTATATTTACAATTTCAATACCTGAAGGCCTTTTTAATTCTAAAGTAATTTGAAGTGTAAAATTTGTTAACAAACCCGGATCTTATGTAAATACTATAACATGTATGCTTATTTTAATAAATATATGTCTATTGCTTTCAAGTTAAACACACTCTCACCGTAGATATCAAGACCCCTTAGTTTTTGAACCCTTGTCAAAACCCTTGTCACATTGGACCCGCGAGGGTACGACAGTGGAGCGCCTCAAGGTCAGGCGCTCCACTGTCGCAGTTGTGCTATTTCTTGGCTGACAGTTTTATTAGTTTTTGCCAGGCGCTCCACTGTCGCTCTCCCAGTCTAATTACCACTCTTACGGATGTGTGAAATAATAAAAAGTACCTTTTCTAAAAATGTCTACTTATAGAAAAAAAGGATTTGTAAGTTGTGTTTAAGAAATCAATACAAAATATTAATAAACCCAACCCATCCAATTAATTGTTTTTCTCATCAGTAAAAAACAAAGGGAATCACAAAACAGTTGCTGCCATCAGTGCCTTTATTACTTCTGCTTTCGCCCATGATGATTCAAATACAGCCTGTTGACATTTTAGCAAACCAGTATATAACTAATGGTTACCTTTTATCCTGCTACTTAGAGGTTATATCTTTCACTTACTACATCCTTGCCCTGAAAGGATAAAACTATACAGGTTTATTGGTGACTTTCTCAAGCGGTAAGACTTGCGTCAGGAATATAAACCCAGCGTAGCAGAGCAACAAATTTATTTCAAGCCCTTTTATGGCATTGAAGAATTCCTAAGTTCTTACACTGTAAACACTATTTACATACAAAGAAAACATTAACGGCTTATATTGGAGAGTGTAACAAAGGATAAGAGCACTGAAATTAGAAACAACGTTCCACTAATAGTCTCAGAGTGATCGTAAATATCAATCAATGTAATGTGATACGTCAATGTCAGTGTCAAAGTACAGAGCGTGGTTCCAGAACTCGTGAAAGCCCACAGCTATAATGGTAAATGTAAGATCGGTGAAAGATTGTGTAGAAGGCGAGCGGAAGATCCTGACCAGAGTCGGTTATGTTTACGGTGTGTGGATGGGATCCAAGTACATTCCATCGTCCAATGAAGGGTCTGAACGTGAAATCGTTGATGAAATTTGACTAAATTATTGTGCTTAAAAAAACTATGTATTTAAGCATGTTTTAAGAAGCTTTGCCACAGGGAAAAGAAGCAGAGGTCACTTTCTTAGGCCGCAGTGAACGTCTCTTGTATTAATTACTACGTTATCCTTGATGATTTAGGAGGAATGGAGAGAGGGACTAACGATGTGGCCCTGCAATCTGCATGTAAAACTAGAGAAATAACCACTCAACACACATTAAGAGCACTATTGGATGTGACCTCTGCTTCTTTCTTCTCTGTAGCTATGCACAGTAAAAAATCAAATCAGAACAGCATCCACCTTTACTTGAGATTTGCAGATTATACTTTATCACATCTCACGTATTCGAATACGTGAAAAGTAAAATACTCTTAGATATATTCGTGCACAAAAACTGGCATGTAATAATATAGGCCTACAATTGTCATATCCAGTACCGTAACCATGGTGGGAGATGAGAAGGTAGAACCTCCCAGAACGAAAATATAACAAAAATATTCCTTTAGCAGCAAAAAAACTTGATATAAAGGAAAATATAGTACTGACATGAAATATCTTAGAATTAATTGGCAGACTTATTTAAATTACTAGTTTTTTTGTTTAGTCATTAACAAATCAACATTCAACAGGTCACTTTAAACTATAACAAACTAACGAAAATATTTCACCGTAAAAAAATAACGCATATCTCTTATAGAATGTGCAAGACACACACCTAGTCCTACGGTCTGCTGTTGTTGTTCGTTGTTGCTGTTCAAGCCAATATACCATTCTCGTTTGATATCCGATATATACTTGCAAAGTGTAACTGATAGAATAGATCCATCAACTAACAATAAATTAAAATTTAATCTATCTTAAAATTTTTAATTAGACAATGCTATGAAATTTAGTAAAAACTACAAACTTTGATCGGGATATCGGGTAAACACGAAATTCCCTCATAAACCCCCCCCCTCCCACCATGCAATGACTACATGATCAATTTAAAAAACCCTCCCCCCCCCAAAGGACAAGTTATGCCACTGGTCATATCAATTGTCGTTACAAACATTTTCATTCTAACCTTGGAGGACCTTAGGATCTTTCGAATAAAAAATCCATTTGAATCTAATTAGGTGGAAAAGCTACCTACATATTACTGGGACGCGATTGTTTGTCAACGAGTCCATTCTTGCACAGGTTCGATTCACAAGCATCTTATGAAATACCATTTCTTATTTCCTTGTACACAGTGCGTGTGTGGTGAGAAAGGAAGATGCGACGGTTAGCCAACCTCTGATGATGTATGTGGGTATGGAACACTTTCTCTGTGGTATCACACGGCCAAGAGTCTTCCGCAAGTTTACTACTTAAGACCATGACAAATGACCGGTATATTTACCATGAACTGTAGGGGTCAAGAAGGGCCACCACTTCGGCTAAGTCAGATTTAGCCAAAACGAGAAAGGATACTGGTAACGCAATGTGCCGGCGGTACAAGGCCGTTAATTGTGAAAGCTACTTTAGAATTCGTGTTCGAGTCTGTTCAATGATAGTGAATTTAAAAGTCAATATTGATTTTTATTGCATGCAAATTAAAAACATGTACAAATTACCTATATCTTTGTTCGCTACAGGACAGGAACAAAGATCCTTTTTTCCTTTCAATCTTTTTTTAATAATAATAATAATAATAATGGCTTTACTATACAAAAAAGTGTTCATACAAATGGTGAACTTAGGACTAATAAGTCCTCTCCTACAGTAAACCCTTATATTGAAGTTAGTAAATCTAATATACAACAAAGCCTAATTTACAGAAACATAGAAATACAGAACTAAACTAAAGAAAAATACTACTAATTAAATTACAAAGAAGCATATAATACTAATTCAATAAACTGCTAACGTATTTTCAATATCTCCATTCTCTCACTCATACACTCGTTCGACCCTAATCCCAGACCTCATCCTCAGCCATCATCACAGACTCATCCGTTCAAAAAGAAAGACTTTCAATGATGCTGTGAACCGAGCCCGACTGTGTATCTCTTTAAATGTGGAGAAAGTTTATTCCATTCTCTGCAGGCAGTTACTGAAATAGAATTATTGTAGAAAGATGTTCTATGAAGAGGAATACGTAATATTGACAAGGCTGAGCGTGTCTCCTTTGCACCAATTTTTGACTTGTACTGAAAGTTTATACGCTTGGAAAGAGACAGGATAGCAATAAGATGCTGTTATTTTCAAGATGAAAAAAGTATTAGGGAAACGTTTGGTCTATATTAATCGCCAGTCTTGCAGAGGAACATTCCTTCAAAAATCCTTACTTTTCCTTCTATTTGCATTTTAGAAACATCAAGCGCTATATATTTTCTTCTACTAAGACTAATATTAATAAGATTTCTTCTATTTCTTCTATATAGAAGAATTATTTCTTCTAAAAAGACACGCTAAGTAAGAGTCTCAATATAAATTCTCCATCACATTCTACTTCATTTTCAAAACCTTTCTATCTTTTCCATAATGGAATACAGTTGTTAAATTCATTTCCAAACAAGTTGGAGTAAAGTAAACTGAACCTGAAAAAAGTTAGATGTTCTGTTTACCAAGTGATACTGCAGTGTCCATGAGTGTATGGTTAATTCTAGTGGACCATAAGTTGATATTATAAATTTTTTATTTTAAAATCGTTAAGAATGTCATACCTTATATTTGTATAAAAGTTTGTCATATTTAACTGCAAAGAGACTATAAAATTAGTCAATGTTCTACAGAAACAAACATCTGATCCACTAGAACAGTTCTTCCTTCACCTGTCAAATTACTGTTACGATTATGGAACGAATTGTTGAAATGGAAACCTATGTTTTTGTCGTTTGTCCTGAAGCAAAACGGACCCCTTCAGTGACAAGTAATTTACGGAGATTCAGTTCATTACATCAACTGAAAATTAGAACAATAATAATGTTAAGACAAACATACATTTCCAGACATTGAAATTTCATAATGGTGGATTTTTTCTAACGCTTCGAGTGTTTTTATAACGAACACAACGTTTCGACAGGTATGAAACTCCTATCCTCTTCAGGTGTTACTTACTACCTTAGCCTACTTCTAAAACTATTTTTTATTTACATTTATGGTATCTGATAATTAGGAAATATAGTAATGAATATTGTAAAAACCCTTTCTTAGTTCTAGATATCTCAAGTTCGAGGTATATACATGACTCTACCTAATTGCAATATTTACCCGCATTATTAATGTAAATTTCTGTATGCACGTAAAAACATATTAGCATGATCATCCCTGAATTGCATATCCAGGATTAATGACAAAACTTGGTCGCTCCACCTGGACTCAGTCCAATACACGTTTAGTGGATTATTAACTTAAACGTGTTTATTTCCTACACCAGAAAGGGGACACATTTGCTTTCGATTACAGCGAAGCTTTACATTTACATGTGTAGCCAGAGCTAATCAATGCACAGTTGTGTGTATCACCTTCAGAGCGTGTCTCAGATTTGCCTGTTACCTTAGCATTACAGTGATTACATTTACATGTGTAGCCAGAGCTAATCAATGCACAGTTGTGTGTATCACCTTCAGAGCGTGTATCAGACTTGCCTGTTACCTTAGCATTACAGTGATTACATTTACATGTGTAGCCAGAGCTAATCAATGCACAGTTGTGTGTATCACCTTCAGAGCGTGTCTCAGACTTGCCTGTTACCGTAGCTAATGCTAGTTTCCAGCCTTACTTCCTTGTAACCACAACTGCTTTTTACTACAAATCGTTCCATTTAACGGCAAGTTCTGCATTTCTGGAGTTCTGATGAAAATTGCTCTGATAATTTCTCCCTCTACGATCTTTTATCTGTTTCCTAACATTTCATTGTTACTACTGAGAAATTATACTATAATTTATGGTTGCATAAAAGTTATGGGGATGACTCCCAGAAGATGACCCGTTTCTCCTGGGATGAGAAACTGATACCTGAATTCTCAGCAATTAAAATGTATTGTTGATTTCCAGATGTGATCATAAAAGATGATTCAAGAAATTGTGTTGAGTTAAGAGGCCCACTCTAACACTTAACCTGAGGACCAACGGCTTAATGGTGACTTCCGAACTATTATCAGTGACCGGGCAGGCGGGCTGTATGCAAGGACTGGATCGCTCAGACGATCGCCCATATAAGGGACAGCCACGCTCGAAGTTGCTTGACTCCGTTATCTTGCGATAACGTCGGAACCCTCCGGTCAAGGCCACTGAAAGGTTAAGGAGGAGATTGGCCTCTTCTTAATTAAAAAGAATCCCATCTGACCACTAAGTTGGCCTAAGATATATGTTATTTTCCAAAGAACATGCAACCACGAAAACAACCTTCTAGGATCAATTTAATACGAATATCATTACAATTTTACTATATAGTATATGTAACCTATTTATTTCATCGTAAAGCTCCTTATCTATGAAATATTGTAATTATTGTAGAAGACTCTGATAAGAATGTAGAATATGTGTTTCTTGGTGGAGTGGAGCAACGTTTTTGGCGATGACCAATGTGATGCAAAAGGTAATCATGACCGAGTAGAGGCGCCAGCTGATCTTACTAACTACCGCGCGTTTCCTTTGTCCGTCGCTTCCTGGGACAGCAAGGCACACGTAACTTGTGTGCCATCGCTTCTGTGGGTCGGCACTGCGGAACGGTCTCGGCCCCCTTGCATGTTCTGTCACCACTACTCTACTACACCAACTCTATTGTAGAAGAGTAGTGGTGAATGTAAAATAGAGTGTTGACAACTTGCACAATGTGAGTACTCCGTCCTTGCGTAAGTCCAGAGCCATCAGCCGTCGCGTCGTACGTAGACCAGACCACAGAAATTTCCGCTGAAATGGATTGTTACGAACCAAATCGTTGACGTGAACGACCATCAACGCAGGAGCCCATCTGTGGCGTATTGCCGCAATCCATGCAAACTACCGGGTGGATGTGCGAATCCTGCACATCATCCCAACATAATGCCAGCCAGCTTGCGATCAGTAAACCATACTCGAGTCGTTGTTAGATAATGCAGTACTTCAAATACAAATTCACATATTTTTCAATTTATTTTACATATTTTCTCGAACGAGGTTCTAAGATTATCACAAGAAAATATAGGAAACCATAAATACGAAACAGGTATTGGTAATAATATTTATTAGTCTTGTATAAAATTAAGGTGGCCTACAGAGAATAAATAAACAGATGTTGTATCCAACGGTGCGCTAAATGTGTGTCGAGTAGTTATTTCTTCACCTTTTAATACGATGTCAGGGCCAGCATCTTGTCAGACCTTCCTTCATTATTCCCAAATCCTCAAGGAAGACAACAACCCTATAGCAGCCATGCTAGTTTACTATCAGCAGTCCAAAACATAATGTTCTATTTCAACTGTACGGTTCAAATTTATTATTATTATGAATTGTAGTAAACACTGCACGATTATGAAAGGTGGCCTACAATCTAGTGGACCATAAGTTGATATTATCATGTTTTAAATTTAAAATAGTGAAGAATTATATTCAAAGCTTCACATATTTAACTGTACAACACCTAAAAAAACTTAATTTTCTAGAAAAATGATTTTATTGTCTAATAGAACAGGACTTCCATTAGACTGAATGGAAGGAGAACAGGTCTCTATTAGACCCTACTTCACCTGTCAAATGACGCTTCAAACGTTGCGTTACGACCTTTACTACGGACTGAATCGTTGAAATAGAAATTATAGTTCGAGGAGCAAAACGTCCCCCTTAATACCGGTTTTCTTAAGAAAAATCTCTTCATAAAGACAAGTACTCAGTCTTAATAGTTATGACTTAAATCTATTTTGTGCTAACTGTAAATTTGTTGTAGCGGAGGTGTTTTAAGTACTTCGAGCTACTACAGGCGAGCGATTATGGTTACTTGCCATAGTCATAAAACTGGTTTGCAAACTTATATAACCTTTTACGTTGGCAATCAAGGTTGTTGAGTCACAATCGATATCTAATTATAACAATGAAAGGTGGACAAATAAGTTAAGAACATAACCTCCATTTTAATATGCCATATTAAAATTCGTAAAAGTTGAAAAAATGAACGACCAATAATCGGTTTGGATAACGTGTTTTATTTGGTTTGAAAGTGACTGTTCAACAATAACTATTGGGCTTGTAAGCAATTACACCATATACATCAGTGGAGTAATTTTAGCTTTAATCCAATTTCCTGATAAAGTTTGTGGATTTAAGGAGGCCTTTTCGATCCTCGAAAAACTCCCAAAACAACTTTCTATTTCCACGATTCGATCCGTAATAATGATCGTGATCGTACTGTATTTGTTTAGAGTTTTCTTTTACTTTTAAACTTTTTTTATTTAAACTTCACTCGTCAGTTTACATGGACCTACAGACCTGTGCGTGAAATATATTCCGCACCGTTAGTGAAGTATCGACGGTTAGTTCACTTGGGGATTCGAATCTTGGATCTTCATCTTGCTTCAAAGAAGGGCCCAGTCCAAACTGACTGGCGTCGCATTGAAATGTAATCGTTTTGTCTTGTTTATAATATTGAACGGTATGACCTGTTGCAATTAGACTCACTGATCTTCTAAATTCTCTCCACGTCCATATTTATTCACCTTTCAATAATGATATCAAAAGTGCTGCTTCATCTGGCAATTTTGTTCATAATTTACTGAGATATGTCATAAATCCAAGAAAACGCTGTTCACTAGTTCTTCATTATTTGTCGGCTGCTTCATATTTTTTACAGTTATAATCTTATCAGGATCAGGTTTTAGCCCTTCACTACTAATTACATGTCCTATGTGGTACTGTATTTATTGACATTCAAGTTAAATACAACTTGTTAACCAAGAAGACTTGAAGTGTGGGTACATGTCAGAACGGACCTGTTCTAGTGGACCATAAGATGATTTTTAAAATAAATTCATTTTTTTATATTATTTTGCTGTTAAATATGTGAAAATTTGAATGCCATTCTTGACTATTTTGGATAAAAAAATATCTTAATATAAAATTATGTAAGAATTCTAATTTATAGCCCCTGAACTGAAAATATTAAATATATTTAGACAAACCTGTCAACAATTTAAATTGATGTCAAGTTTTATGTTATCACGACATGTTTATGTATAAAAATACAATTTTCAGGTGAACAAAAAATATCTTTTTCAAGATAATAACTACAAACGTGAACAAATCCTACACTGTCACCAAGGAAAGATTCAATATTTATTTAACTTAACAGAAAGAACTATGTTGGTTTTTCTTTTGGTTTTCTACATTTTATTTCTTATTTATGTATACATTTTTTGTGTTCAGTTTTGTAGTTATTATCTTGAAAAAGATATATTGTGTGTTCACCTGAAGATAGTATTTTTTTTACCAAAACATGTCATGACAAAATAAAATTTGACATCAATTTGAACTGTTGACAGGTTTGTCTAAATATTTTAAATCAAATTATGATCCCCTAGATTGGACCTTTAATGATCATATTGTGTCCACTATAACTTATTATGATAATAAAAACGAACCTTCCAGTTGAAATAGAAAAGTATTTTTTGGCCAGCTGACGTAATATTGCATGGCTACTATAGGGCTGGCTGGCCCTGTTGAATTCCCAGCGGTGCTTGGCAGTTTGGGAAACGAACCGTACAGTTGATATAGAAGAGTATTTTTTGGCCAGCTGACGTAATATTGCATGGCTACTATAGGGCTGGCTGGCCCTGTTGAATTCCCAGCGGTGCTTGGCAGTTTGGGAAACGAACCGTACAGTTGATATAGAAGAGTATTTTTTGGCCAGCTGACGTAATATTGCATGGCTACTATAGGGCTGGCTGGCCCTGTTGACTTCCCAGCGATGCTTGGCAGTTTGGGAAACGAACCTTACAGTTGAAATAGAAAAGCATTTTTTGGCCAGCTGACGTAACATTGCATGGCTACTATAGGGCTGGCTTGCCCTGTTGACTTCCCAGCGGTGCTTGGCAGTTTGGGAAACGAACCGTACAGTTGATATAGAAAAGTATTTTTTGGCCAGCTGACGTAATATTGCATGGCTACTATAGGGCTGGCTGGCCCTGTTGACTTCCCAGCGGTGCTTGGCAGTTTGGGAAACGAACCGTACAGTTGATATAGAAAAGTATTTTTTGGCCAGCTGACCTATTGCATGGCTAGTATAGGTCTGGCTGGGCCGGTCGACTTCACAGCGGTGCTTGGCAGTTTGGGAAACGAACCGTACAGTTGATATAGAAAAGTATTTTTTGGCCAGCTGACCTATTGCATGGCTAGTATAGGGCTGGCTGGCCCTGTTTACTTCCCAATGGTCCTTGGCAGTTTGGGAAACGAACCGTACAGTTGATATAGAAAAGCATTTTTTGGCCAGCTGACGTAATATTACATGGCTAGTATAGGGCTGGCTGGGCCGGTCGACTTCACAGCGGTGCTTGGCAGTTTGGGAAACGGTCGCATTAACTTATTTTTTTTTTAGTTAAGAGTGTTCGGCTTGTACAATGAAACAGTGTTCTCATTCTGTATTTTCCTCCCATAATTATTTCGAATCAGCACAGTTTTCTCTGTGACCATGACGTTATGAGACTTGAGAGAAACAAGAGTAACTGTCATAATGAAAACTTCAAGGTTAATTAGTTTCTCTCAATCTTCACGATTTGACCTAGCTTTTCTTAACCCGTTCTCTAACGTTTTCCAACCTTGGGGGTAGTAACGGATACTTCAGACACCCACGTGGTCTGGCCGGATACCCACAGCTACACCGGCCTTGCGGCTTCTCAAGGCCACGCTCAGCTGCACTGCTGTTATTGACTTCTTCGCATTGTTCTTGTCGCAATCACCCCCTTTACCAATTACCTTTACGACCCTTCCTCCGTCAGAAATTAGGGTAATGATGAGGTGATTTGCTCGCACTCAAAACTCAAAGTGATCAAAGAATCAACAAGAATCATTTATGAATTTTAGTTTTTTTAGCAGAGTTTGAAAGAATAATTTGCATTTGTATGCATGAAGTAAATCGCATTTATGACGTTTTAATTTTTCAGGCTGGGTGGATTTTTATTCCGAGGTCACAGTTTTTTTAAACATACTATAGCTCAGTCATCGAGATTTTTGGTGGGCCAATGCGAGATAGGCATTCAACACAAAATACAATTTTGCATAAGTACAACATATATAGAATAGAATAGAATATCTTTATTGAAGAAATATTTCATGCAGTGGCCCTGCTAAGTGAGAACTCACTTATCAGCAGGATCCAGAAATTACATATTTTATACGTTACATTTAGAAATAAAAAAAAAAACAGTATAATATTAAAGAATATACAGTAATGAAAACAATACATATCAGTGTGTATAGTAGTGGCAGATGGTGGGTATTAAAACTTAACTAGTTAACAATAGAAGTGGCATTAATAATCTTAAGAACTATTGTACATTTAGATGTGTAAAGAGTATCAAATCTTATTCTATGGCAATGACAACTGATGCCCCCCCTCCGCAGCGACCACAGCTGTTAAGCAAGCCTGTCACCACGGGAGCGGGAGCAGCCATCAGCAGCGTCACGTTGTTTACTACATAACCAATAACAGACTCAAAGATTAACAATCAAGAATCCTAAAAAGAAATCACAAGAGATATTATTCGTTTGCATTATTTTCAATTGCCCTTGCCCATTTGTGTTATATGTGTTCAGTGTTTGTGTGTTAACCAGTGTCAAATTAACGAATGTGATGTGATGGGTTGGTGTTAATAATGGTTCATCCTTGGTGGGCTTTCATGGCTTGTGTTACTAACTTATATCTTAACACCATTAACCAGATAACTACTTTTTAATCAACCTCAGTGCAGTTTTACATGTCATAAAAAACGCTAACATATTTTAGTCATTGCCTTCTAACAGATATTTAACACTAGGGGGGATCTACTCTAGCATGGCCATTCAAGGTAAGCATGGGACGCCAGCTAACTTTAGCTTCAAGAAAACATATTCCAACGGGATCTTTCATAAGGTTTGTAGGCTACACATAAAATATTTATTAAAAATATGGTGTAGACTAAGTAGGTAACAACTGTAAAGCCTTAGAAAGTTGTTATATATAGAAAGCCATATATATAGACATGGGGCTCACAGTTTCATGTTGTAGAAGTCCGAAACAAAGCCACGTTTTGGGTGACTTTGTGATATCACATACACATACACTTGCGAGGCCATGGGCAGAGCCACCGCAGCCTTCGTGAGGTCGATTTTGCAAATGATGTGTCATATAGAGTTGATCAATTTGGGAAGCTACTGATCAACTTGTATTGCTATCCATGTTCAATTTTGGTAGCTTCTGATCCACATAGGTAGCACGTGATCAACTTGGATAGCCCTCCTTGAACAATTTTGATAGACACTGAACAACTTGGGTAACCTGATACGTACTAGGGTAGACCGTGCGTGATCAATTTGGATAGCCACCCTTGACCAACTTGGGAAGCCACTGATCAACATGGATAGCAATCCGTTATCAATATGGGAAGCCACTGATAAACTTGAGCAGCCACTCATGATAAACTTGCATAGCCATAGCTTACTTCAACTTAGGTAGCCACCCATAATCAATATGGTTGATAAGAGCTACGGGGAGATGAATGGAGCTGTCCAGAGTATGATCGTGCCTTGATAGTATAGACAGCAGGACTCTGGACAACGACTCACTGTCTATTAGGATCCTCTAAGCTACTGAATATTACATCTTCTCTTCTGACGGCGTTACCACTTGTCCTTGCTATCATTACGATGCAAATGTCCTGTGGACAGTCGTTGGTGCGATGTTGAGAAGGCCAGCCCTGGTTTACACACGCCATTGACCTTTGTCACCGGTTGTATTGCGGTCTGTTGAGTAAGGTGAGGTGGTGTCTCTGGATTGAAACATTGATGATTGGGATGTTAATTTGTGTTTTAATATTGATAAATTCCTTTCTCTCCCTATCATTTTCTCAGTTCCCCATATTCTAATCTGTGGTATTATTGTTTACCAATTTTTCTTTTTAATTTTTGATGTTAGGGTAAAGACTGTGTATTTGATAAATTCCTTGTCTTCTAGTCTAAGCATCACTTCGAACCTGTATTGCAGAGGTATTTATGACTCAGAGCCGTTGCACATTTCTGCTGCGAATGTAGATTGGAATTTAACTTTTTTATTCTTTCTCTAAACACTTAATTGGGTCATTATTTAGAACAGGGGTCTTGTTGTTTTTTCCTAGATTTTTTTATATAGTAGGTAAGCTAAGCATCTTGAATGGTTTTTCGTCTGTCGAAAGAAAAAAGTCCTCGCCTTAGTTGTTATCAGGACAATATCTCATACCTTTTAAATGTTTCTTCATTTCAGTAATTTTACAGTTTATCTAATGAAAAAATTATATTTCTGTTTTTTAGATCAGCCAAAAACAAGACCCCTGTTCTATACAAATGCCCTTAAATGACTCGGATCATGTTGTTAGTCTCTTCAACAAACATTGTACATGGTTACAATGACTATTGAGGCGAATAGATGATTTTTATTACCATTATTTTTTTCCTGTGCACTATTAAGCTTGTTCTTTGACGTTTCATCGCTGGAGCTCAGTTAGTTCACAACTTATAATCTATATTATCAACTAGCAATTTATCTTTGTATGTGTGCGTTGTTCTGGTCTAGCTTTATTCCCCACTTGCATGCTTGTTGGATACAAAAATACGTTGTACGTGAATTGCGGGAGTCTGATGGATTCTATTGAGTGGTATAGAGCCGCTTATCCCTCTATACGAAACTTTGTAAGCCCCTCTATTAAAGCAGAGTTTTCAGCGAGGATACCCTATATTGGTTGCGTGGATCACGAAGTGTTCTCCTGAGGCTTATGTTTCATTGGTAAAGAGAGTGCTGCTAGAGAAAGAATGTTCGGAAACGTAGAGTTCTGGGCTGAATTGTTCTTATTCACGGGAGCCTCAGTAAATTGGAAGCCTGAGACTTTGCCAAGGTGGAGTTGGAGCATGGGGCCTATTGGTCACAGCATGTTGCTCTCTGTGTGTCTCATTAGTTAATAGATAATGTATCGCATGGACAAGATGATATCATCTCTGAGACCAGAGCAATGAAGCAAGTGGAGACCCACGACGCAGTGAAAGCAACCTGGACTGAAGTACTTTGGTCTCTTTCAGTCAGAGTTAATATTGTAGTTATAGTAATCTATATGGTATGACTAGTATACAGGTAAACCTCTATTTATTAAGAGTGTTCGGGTAGCAACTTGCAATCTTGTTAAAAAAATCATGTTCAATGTGTTTAAAATAGATACATTTTCGTTATGTATAAATGTACAAACACCCCAGTTCCAGTATACAGACATACCAATCACTTGACAAATATATATATATATATATATATATATATATATATATATATATATATATATATATATATATATACATAAATCAACTTATAAATATATATATATATATATATATATATATATATATATATATATATATATATATATATATATATATATATACATAAATCACCTTAGATACAAATATATACCCACTTCAATCACCTCAGATAAAAATATGCAGACACAATGATCCCCTCAGATACAAATATATACCCACTTCAATCACCTCAGATAAAAATATGCAGACACAATGATCCCCTCAGATACAAATATATACCCACTTCAATCACTTCAGATAAAAATATGCAGACACAATGATCCCCTCAGATACAAATATATACCTACATCAGTCACCTCAGATAAAAATATGCAGACACAATGATCCCCTCAGATACAAATATATAGAAACTTCAATCGACTCAGTTACTAAGTAGGGTGAGATATTAAGTAGAGTCATATACTAAATTGGGTCAGATACTAAGTAGGGTCAGATACTAAGTAGGGTCAGATACTAAGTAGGGTCAGATACTAAGTAGGGTCAGATACTATGTAGGGTCAGATATTAAGTAGAGTCATATACTAAGTAGGGTCAGATACTATGTAGGGTCAGATATTAAGTAGAGTCATATACTAAATAGGGTCAGATACTAAGTAGTGTCAGATACTAAGTAGGGTCAGATACTATGTAGGGTCGGATATTAAGTAGAGTCATATACTAAATAGGGTCAGATACTAAGTAGTGTCAGATACTAACTAGCGTTAGATACTAAGTAGGGTCAGATACTAAGTAGGGTCAGATACTATGTAGGGTCAGATATTAAGTAGAGTCATATACTAAGTAGGGTCAGATACTAAGTAGTGTCAGATACTAACTGGCGTTAGATACTAAGTAGGGTCAGATACTAAGTAGGGTCAGATACTATGTAGGGTCGGATATTAAGTAGAGTCATATACTAAATTGGGTCAGATACTAAGTAGGCTCAGATACTAAGTAGGGTCAAATACTAAGTAGGGTCAGATACTATGTAGGGTCAGATATTAAGTAGAGTCATATACTAAGTAGGGTCAGATACTATGTAGGGTCAGATACTAAGTAGGGTCAGATACTAAGTAGGGTCAGATACTATGTAGGGTCAGATATTAAGTAGAGTCATATACTAAGTAGGGTCAGATACTATGTAGGGTCAGATATTAAGTAGAGTCATATACTAAATAGGGTCAGATACTAAGTAGTGTCAGATACTAAGTAGGGTCAGATACTATGTAGGGTCGGATATTAAGTAGAGTCATATACTAAATAGGGTCAGATACTAAGTAGGGTCAGATACTAAGTAGGGTCAGATACTATGTAGGGTCAGATATTAAGTAGAGTCATATACTAAGTAGGGTCAGATACTAAGTAGTGTCAGATACTAACTAGCGTTAGATACTAAGTAGGGTCAGATACTAAGTAGGGTCAGATACTATGTAGGGTCGGATATTAAGTAGAGTCATATACTAAATTGGGTCAGATACTAAGTAGGGTCAGATACTAAGTAGGGTCAGATACTTAGTAGGGTCAGATACTATGTAGGGTCAGATATTAAGTAGAGTCATATACTAAATAGGGTCAGATACTAAGTAGTGTCAGATACTAACTAGCGTTAGATACTAAGTAGGGTCAGATACTAAGTAGGGTCAGATACTATGTAGGGTCGGATATTAAGTAGAGTCATATACTAAATAGGGTCAGATACTAAGTAGTGTCAGATACTAACTAGCGTTAGATACTAAGTAGGGTCAGATACTAAGTAGGGTCAGATACTATGTAGGGTCGGATATTAAGTAGAGTCATATACTAAGTAGGGTCAGATACTAAGTAGGGTCAGATACTAACTAGCGTTAGATACTAAGTAGGGTCAGATACTAAGTAGGGTCAGATACTATGTAGGGTCAGATATTAAGTAGAGTCATATACTAAATAGGGTCAGATACTAAGTAGTGTCAGATACTAACTAGCGTTAGATACTAAGTTGGGTCAGATACTAAGTAGGGTCAGATACTATGTAGGGTCGGATATTAAGTAGAGTCATATACTAAATTGGGTCAGATACTAAGTAGTGTCAGATACTAACTAGCGTTAGATACTAAGTAGGGTCAGATACTAAGTAGGGTCAGATACTATGTAGGGTCGGATATTAAGTAGAGTCATATACTAAGTAGGGTCAGATACTAAGTAGGGTCAGATACTAACTAGCGTTAGATACTAAGTAGGGTCAGATACTAAGTAGGGTCAGATACTATGTAGGGTCAGATATTAAGTAGAGTCATATACTAAATAGGGTCAGATACTAAGTAGTGTCAGATACTAAGTAGGGTCAGATACTATGTAGGGTCGGATATTAAGTAGAGTCATATACTAAATAGGGTCAGATACTAAGTAGTGTCAGATACTAAGTAGGGTCAGATACTATGTAGGGTCAGATATTAAGTAGAGTCATATACTAAGTAGGGTCAGATACTAAGTAGGGTCAGATACTAAGTAGGGTCAGATATTAAGTAGAGTCATATACTAAATAGGGTCAGATACTAAGTAGTGTCAGATACTAATTAGGGTCAGATATTAAGTAGAGTCATATACTAAATAGGGTCAGATACTAAGTAGTGTCAGATACTATGTAGGGTCAGATACTAAGTAGGGTCAGATACTATGTAGGGTCGGATACTAAGTAGGGTCAGATACTATGTAGGGTCGGATATTAAGTAGAGTCATATACTAAATAGGGTCAGATACTAAGTAGTGTCAGATACTAACTAGCGTTAGATACTAAGTAGGGTCAGATACTATGTAGGGTCGGATATTAAGTAGAGTCATATACTAAGTAGGGTCAGATACTAAGTAGGGTCAGATACTAACTAGCGTTAGATACTAAGTAGGGTCAGATACTAAGTAGGGTCAAATACTATGTAGGGTCAGATATTAAGTAGAGTCATATACTAAATAGGGTCAGATACTAAGTAGTGTCAGATACTAAGTAGGGTCAGATACTATGTAGGGTCGGATATTAAGTAGAGTCATATAATAAATAGGGTCAGATACTAAGTAGTGTCAGATACTAAGTAGGGTCAGATACTATGTAGGGTCAGATATTAAGTAGAGTCAGATACTAAGTAGGGTCAGATACTAAGTAGGGTCAGATACTATGTAGGGTCAGATATTAAGTAGAGTCAGATACTAAGTAGGGTCAGATACTAAGTAGGGTCAGATACTATGTAGGGTCGGATATTAAGTAGAGTCATATACTAAATAGGGTCAGATACTAAGTAGTGTCAGATACTAAGTAGGGTCAGATACTATGTAGGGTCAGATACTAAGTAGGGTCAGATACTAAGTAGTGTCAGATACTAAGTAGGGTCAGATACTATGTAGGGTCAGATATTAAGTAGAGTCAGATACTAAGTAGGGTCAGATACTAAGTAGGGTCAGATACTAAGTAGGGTCAGATACTAAGTAGGGTCAGATACTAAGTAGGGTCAGATACTAAGTAGGGTCAGATATTAAGTAGAGTCATATACTAAATAGGGTCAGATACTAAGTAGTGTCAGATACTAATTAGGGTCAGATATTAAGTAGAGTCATATACTAAATAGGGTCAGATACTAAGTAGTGTCAGATACTATGTAGGGTCAGATATTAAGTAGAATCATATACTAAATAGGGTCAGATACTAAGTAGTGTCAGATACTAAGTAGGGTCAGATACTATGTAGGGTCAGATATTAAGTAGAGTCATATACTAAATAGGGTCAGATACTAAGTAGTGTCAGATACTAATTAGGGTCAGATATTAAGTAGAGTCATATACTAAGTAGGGTCAGATACTAAGTAGGGTCAGATACTAAGTAGGGTCAGATACTATGTAGGGTCAGATATTAAGTAGAGTCATATACTACGTAGGGTCAGATACTAAGTAGGGTCAGATACTATGTAGCGTCAGATATTAAGTAGAGTCATATACTAAATAGGGTCAGATACTAAGTAGTGTCAAATACTAAGTAGGGTCAGATACTATGTAGGGTCAGATGTTAAGTAGAGTCATATACTAAATAGGGTCAGATACTATGTAGGGTCAGATATTAAGTAGAGTCATATACTAAATAGGGTCAGATACTAAGTAGTGTCAGATACTAAGTAGGGTCATATACTATGTAGGGTCAGATATTAGGTAGAGTCATATACTAAATAGGGTCAGATACTAAGTAGTGTCAAATACTAAGTAGGGTCAGATACTATGTAGGATCAGATAATAAGTAGAGTCATATACTAAGTAGGGTCAGATACTAAGTAGGGTCAGATATTAAGTAGAGTCATATACTAAATAGGGTCAGATACTAAGTAGTGTCAGATACTAAGTAGGGTCAGATACTATGTAGGGTCATATATTAAGTAGAGTAATATACTAAATAGGGTCAGATACTAAGTAGTGTCAGATACTAAGTAGGGTCAGATACTATGTAGGGTCAGATATTAAGTAGAGTCATATACTAAATAGGGTCAGATACTAAGTAGTGTCAGATACTAAGTAGGGTCAGATACTATGTAGGGTCAGATATTAAGTAGAGTCATATACTAAGTAGGGTCAGATACTAAGTAGGGTCAGATACTATGTAGGGTCAGATATTAAGTAGAGTCATATACTAAGTAGGGCCAGATACTATGTAGGGTCAGATACTAAGTAGGGTCAGATACTATGTAGGGTCAGATACTATGTAGGGTCAGATATTAGGTAGAGTCATATACTAAGTAGGGTCAGATACTATGTAGGGTCAGATATTAAGTAGAGTCATATACTAAATAGGGTCAGATACTAAGTAGTGTCAGATAATAACTAGCGTTAGATACTAAGTAGGGTCAGATACTAAGTAGGGTCAGATACTATGTAGGGTCGGATATTAAGTAGAGTCATATACTAAGTAGGGTCAGATACTAAGTAGGGTCAGATACTAAGTAGGGTCAGATACTATGTAGGGTCGGATATTAAGTAGAGTCATATACTAAATTGGGTCAGATACTAAGTAGGGTCAGATACTAAGTAGGGTCAGATACTAAGTAGGGTCAGATACTTAGTAGGGTCAGATACTATGTAGAGTCATATACTAAGTAGGGTCAGATACTATGTAGGGTCAGATATTAAGTAGAGTCATATACTAAATAGGGTCAGATACTAAGTAGTGTCAGATACTAAGTAGGGTCAGATACTATGTAGGGTCGGATATTAAGTAGAGTCATATACTAAATAGGGTCAGATACTAAGTAGTGTCAGATACTAACTAGCGTTAGATACTAAGTAGGGTCAGATACTAAGTAGGGTCAGATACTATGTAGGGTCAGATATTAAGTAGAGTCATATACTAAGTAGGGTCAGATACTAAGTAGTGTCAGATACTAACTAGCGTTAGATACTAAGTAGGGTCAGATACTAAGTAGGGTCAGATACTATGTAGGGTCGGATATTAAGTAGAGTCATATACTAAATAGGGTCAGATACTAAGTAGTGTCAGATAATAACTAGCGTTAGATACTAAGTAGGGTCAGATACTAAGTAGGGTCAGATACTATGTAGGGTCGGATATTAAGTAGAGTCATATACTAAGTAGGGTCAGATACTAAGTAGGGTCAGATACTAACTAGCGTTAGATACTAAGTAGGGTCAGATACTAAGTAGGGTCAGATACTATGTAGGGTCGGATATTAAGTAGAGTCATATACTAAGTAGGGTCAGATACTAAGTAGGGTCAGATACTAACTAGCGTTAGATACTAAGTAGGGTCAGATACTAAGTAGGGTCAGATACTATGTAGGGTCAGATAATAAGTAGAGTCATATACTAAATAGGGTCAGATACTAAGTAGTGTCAGATACTAAGTAGGGTCAGATACTATGTAGGGTCGAATATTAAGTAGAGTCATATACTAAATAGGGTCAGATACTAAGTAGTGTCAGATACTAAGTAGGGTCAGATACTATGTAGGGTCAGATATTAAGTAGAGTCATATACTAAGTAGGGTCAGATACTAGGTAAAGTCAGATACTATGTAGGGTCAGATACTAAGTAGGGTCAGATACTATGTAGGGTCGGATACTAAGTAGGGTCAGATACTATGTAGGGTCGGATATTAAGTAGAGTCATATACTAAATAGGGTCAGATACTAAGTAGTGTCAGATACTAACTAGCGTTAGATACTAAGTAGGGTCAGATACTAAGTAGGGTCAGATACTATGTAGGGTCGGATATTAAGTAGAGTCATATACTAAGTAGGGTCAGATACTAAGTAGGGTCAGATACTAACTAGCGTTAGATACTAAGTAGGGTCAGATACTAAGTAGGGTCAGATACTATGTAGGGTCAGAGATTAAGTAGAGTCATATACTAAATAGGGTCAGATACTAAGTAGTGTCAGATACTAAGTCGGGTCAGATACTATGTAGGGTCGGATATTAAGTAGAGTCATATACTAAATAGGGTCAGATACTATAGTGTCAGATACTAAGTAGGGTCAGATACTATGTAAGGTCAGATATTAAGTAGAGTCAGATACTAAGTAGGGTCAGATACTAAGTAGGGTCAGATACTATGTAGGGTCAGATATTAAGTAGAGTCAGATACTAAGTAGGGTCAGATACTAAGTAGGGTCAGATACTAAGTAGGGTCAGATACTATGTAGGGTCGGATATTAAGTAGAGTCATATACTAAATAGGGTCAGATACTAAGTAGTGTCAGATACTAAGTAGGGTCAGATACTATGTAGGGTCAGATATTAAGTAGAGTCAGATACTAAGTAGGGTCAGATACTAAGTAGTGTCAGATACTAAGTAGGGTCAGATACTATGTAGGGTCAAATATTAAGTAGAGTCAGATACTAAGTAGGGTCAGATACTAAGTAGGGTCAGATACTAAGTAGGGTCAGATACTAAGTAGGGTCAGATACTAAGTAGGGTCAGATACTAAGTAGGGTCAGATATTAAGTAGAGTCATATACTAAATAGGGTCAGATACTAAGTAGTGTCAGATACTATGTAGGGTCAGATATTAAGTAGAATCATATACTAAATAGGGTCAGATACTAAGTAGTGTCAGATACTAAGTAGGGTCAGATACTATGTAGGGTCAGATATTAAGTAGAGTCATATACTCAATATGGTCAGATACTAAGTAGTGTCAGATACTAATTAGGGTCAGATATTAAGTAGAGTCATATACTAAGTAGGGTCAGATACTAAGTAGTGTCAGATACTAAGTAGGGTCAGATACTATGTAGGGTCAGATATTAAGTAGAGTCATATACTACGTAGGGTCAGATACTAAGTATGGTCAGATACTATGTAGGGTCAGATATTAAGAAGAGTCATATACTAAATAGGGTCAGATACTAAGTAGTGTCAAATACTAGGTAGGGTCAGATACTATGTAGGGTCAGATATTAAGTAGAGTCATATACTAAATAGGGTCAGATACTATGTAGGGTCAGATATTAAGTAGAGTCATATACTAAATAGGGTCAGATACTAAGTAGTGTCAGATACTAAGTAGGGTCATATACTATGTAGGGTCAGATATTAAGTAGAGTCATATACTAAATAGGGTAGATACTAAGTAGTGTCAAATACTAAGTAGGGTCAGATACTATGTAGGGTCAGATATTAAGTAGAGTCATATACTAAGTAGGGTCAGATACTAAGTAGGGTCAGATACTAAGTAGGGTCAGATATTAAGTAGAGTCATATACTAAATAGGGTCAGATACTAAGTAGTGTCAGATACTAAGTAGGGTCAGATACTATGTAGGGTCATATATTAAGTAGAGTAATATACTAAATAGGGTCAGATACTAAGTAGTGTCAGATACTAAGTAGGGTCAGATACTATGTAGGGTCAGATATTAAGTAGATTCATATACTAAATAGGGTCAGATACTAAGTAGTGTCAGATACTAAGTAGGGTCAGATACTATGTAGGGTCAGATATTAAGTAGAGTCATATACTAAGTAGGGTCAGATACTAAGTAGGGTCAGATACTAAGTAGGGTCAGAGACTATGTAGGGTCAGGTATTAAGTAGAGTCATATAGTAAATAGGGTCAGATACTAAGTAGTGTCAGGTACTAAGTAGGGTTAGATACTATGTAGGGTCAGATATTAAGTAGAGTCATATACTAAGTAGGGTCAGATACTAAGTAGGGTCAGATACTAGGCTAAGTAGGGTCAGATACTAAGTAGGGTCAGATACTAAGTAGGGTCAGATACTAAGTAGGGACAGATACTAAGTAGGGTCAGATACTAAATAGGGTCAGATACTAAGTAGGGTCAGATACTAAGTAGGGAAAGATACTAAGTAGGGTTAGATACTAAGTAGGGTCAGATACTAAGTAGGGTCAGATACTATGAAGGGTCAGATATTAAGTAGAGTCATATACTAAATAGGGTCAGATACTAAGTAGGGTCAGATACTAAATAGGGAAAGATACTAAGTAGGGTTAGATACTAAGTAGGGTCAGATTCTAAGTAGGGTCAGATACTTAGTAGGGTCAGATACTAAGTAGGGTCAGATTCTAAGTAGGGTCAGATACTAAGTAGGGTCAGATACTAAGTAGGGTCAGGTACTAAGTAGGGTCAGATACTAAGTAGGGTCAGATACTAAGTAGGGTCAGATACTAAGTAGGGTCAGATACTATGTAGGGTCAGATACTAAGTAGGGTCAGATACTAAGTAGGGTCAGATACTAAGTAGGGTCATTTTCTAAGTAGGGTCAGATACTAAGTAGGGTCAGGTACTAAGTAGGGTCAGATACTAAGTAGGGTCAGATACTAAGAAGGGTCAGATACTAAGTAGGGTCAGGTACTAAGTAGGGTCAGATACTAAGTAGGGTCAGATACTAAGTAGGGTCAGATACTAAGTAGGGTCAGATACTAAGTAGGTTCAGGTACTAAGTAGGGTCAGGTACTAAGTAGGGTCAGATACTAAGTAGGGTCAGATACTAAGTAGGGTCAGGTACTAAGTAGGGTCAGATACTAAGTAGGGTCAGATACTAAGTAGGGTCAGATACTAAGTAGGGTCAGATACTAAGTAGGGTCAGGTACTAAGTAGGGTCAGATACTAAGTAGGGTCAGATACTAAGTAGGGTCAGATACTAAGTAGGGTCAGGTACTAAGTAGGGTCAGATACTAAGTAGGGTCAGATACTAAGTAGGGTCAGATACTAAGTAGGGTCAGATACTAAGTAGGGTCAGGTACTAAGTAGGGTCAGATACTAAGTAGGGTCAGATACTGAGTAGGGTCAGATACTAAGTAGGGTCAGGTATTAAGTAGGGTCAGATACTATGTAGGGTCAGGTACTAAGTAGGGTCAGATATTAAGTAGGGTCAGGTACTAAGTAGGGTCAGATACTAAGTAGGGTCAGATTCTAAGTAGGGTCAGATACTAAGTAGGGTCAGATATTAAGTAGAGTCAGATACTAAGTAGGGTCAGGTACTAAGTAGGGTCAGATTCTAAGTAGGGTCAGGTACTAAGTAGGGTCAGATACTAAGTAGGGTAGATTCTAAGTAGGGTCAGATACTAAGTAGGGTCAGGTACTAAGTAGGGTCAGATACTAAGTAGGGTCAGATACTAAGTAGAGTCAGATACTAAGTAGGGTCAGGTACTAAGTAGGGTCAGATACTAAGTAGGGTCAGGTACTAAGTAGGGTCAGATACTAAGTAGGGTCAGATTCTAAGTAGGGTCAGATACTAAGTAGGGTCAGATATTAAGTAGAGTCAGATACTAAGTAGGGTCAGGTACTAAGTAGGGTCAGATACTAAGTAGGGTCAGATACTAAGTAGGGTCAGATACTAAGTAGGGTCAGGTACTAAGTAGGGTCAGATACTAAGTAGGGTCAGGTACTAAGTAGGGTCAGATACTAAGTAGGGTCAGATTCTAAGTAGGGTCAGATACTAAGTAGGGTCAGATATTAAGTAGAGTCAGATACTAAGTAGGGTCAGGTACTAAGTAGGGTCAGATACTAAGTAGGGTCAGATTCTAAGTAGGGTCAGGTACTAAGTAGGGTCAGATACTAAGTAGGGTCAGATACTAAGTAGGGTCAGATTCTAAGTAGGGTCAGGTACTAAGTAGGGTCAGATACTAAGTAGGGTCAGATACTAAGTAGGGTCAGGTACTAAGTAGGGTCAGATACTAAGTAGGGTCATGTACTAAGTAGGGTCAGA
Source organism: Stictocephala bisonia (assembly GCA_035578905.1). Classification (NCBI taxonomy): domain Eukaryota; kingdom Metazoa; phylum Arthropoda; class Insecta; order Hemiptera; family Membracidae; genus Stictocephala; species Stictocephala bisonia. The sequence continues at coordinate 9,146,925 of JAQJVL010000001.1, forward strand.
TACTAAGTAGGGTCAGATACTAGGCTAAGTAGGGTCAGATACTAAGTAGGGTCAGGTACTAAATAGAGTCAGATCCTAAGTAGGGTCAGATACTAAGTAGGGTCAGATACTAGGCTAAGTAGGGTCAGATTCTAAGTAGGGTCAGATACTAAGTAGGGTCAGGTACTATGTAGGGTCAGGTACTAAATAGGGTACTTTAGGATTAGTTGTAAGGAATGGCATATTGGCCCTAAATTCGCCATTTTGTCAATATTACTATTTGCAAATAAAGACTTTTATTATTAAGCACATAAATCACAAAAATTAAATTGATATGCTAAGCTTTTAACATTCGCCACTTTAATACCTACAAAATAACATATCAAGCAGAATTTTATCGGAAATAGGTACATACAAATCTGATTATCCGTTTAAAATTGACTTATAGATTACATAGCCAAGGTGGCCGAATGTTTTTAAACGTATAGTACATAAAGGAGAAAAACAACCACATCAACAATTTTAGGTTCTTTTAAAATTATATGAATTGATATGTTAATGTAAGCTGACATTTAACAATGGCTGAACATTTTCTGTATTGTTTTTCGTGTAATATTTAAATATACACATTTGGAAATATAACTTTATTGAAGAAACTTGCGAATTCCGTTCCTGTACATGTCCTAAGCTTGTTTCTCAACCTCGGCACCATTATTTTTTTGGTTGCTTGCGCAAAAATGCTGTCTCCTCTTTCCTGTCAACTGACCTTTGACCTATTATTTATGTCTATATGACGAGTACATCATAACTTTCAGACAAGGAAAAAGTAAATGGGTTACTACTGTTACATTCAGCAATATGTTAGTTATGGCATTGGTGCTTTGAATCAATGCATGTTGCTCAACAACAAAGTGGCTATATTTGAATAACTCAATTTATTGAAGCCCTGTTCTTCTTTTTGAGAATTGCTAAGAGTCACGTGTCTCTCATCGCATATTAAACACAGCAGGCTGTAGTGGCCAAGGTTCGAATCCCAAATAAAGTTCATGTTCAGGCTTTCATCTCATTCAATCCATTAACTAAAATTGAACAAAAATTTCACTATTGCCAATTAACGTCATGGTTCATTATGTACCACTAGTGTGTCCTAGTTATTGCCAGCTAACTACATGGTTCATTATGCTATCTCCACTAGTGTGTCCTAGTTATTGCCAGTTGACTACATGGTTCATGATGTTATCTTCACTAGTGTTTTTTAGTTATTGCCACTTTGCCTCGAGGTTTGTTGTGCTCTCTCCAATAGACGGTCCATTTGTAACATCTTTTGTATCATTTTCACTGTGTGACTATTCTCATGTTGTTATCTTGTAACAAATCAGTACTAAACTTTGTTGTTCACTACTAGTGAAGATTATTGATTGGTATATAAGTATGATGATGTCTGTATACTACACATTGGATTATAAGAGTCAAAACGACTCTGTATTAAACAAGTGAATAAAAGAGAGAAGATGACTGTGTACTACAAATGTGATGTAAGAGTTAAAATGACTACAGATGTAACGTAAGAGTGACTATGTACTACAGATGTGATGTAAGAGTGAAGATGTCTGTATACTACAAATGTGAATGTAAGAGTGAAGATGTATGTGTACTACAAATGTGAATGTAAGAGTGAAGATATCTGTGCACTACTAATGTTAATGTAAAAGTGAAGATGTCTGTTTACTACAAATGTGAATGTAAGAGTGAAGATGTCTGTGTACTACAAATGTGAATGTAAGTGAAGATATCTGTGCACTACTAATGTGAATGTAAGAGTGAAGATATCTGTGCACTACTAATGTGAATGTAAGAGTGAAGATGTCTGTGTACTACAAATGTGAATGTAAGAGTGAAGATGTCTGTGTACTACAAATGTGAATGTAAGAGTGAAGATGTCTGTTTACTACAAATGTGAATGTAAGAGTGAAGATGTCTGTGTACTACAAATGTGAATGTAAGAGTGAAGATATCTGTGCACTACTAATGTGAATGTAAGAGTGAAGATGTCTGTTTACTACTAATGTTAATGTAAGAGTGAAGATGTCTGTTTACTACAAATGTGAATGTAAGAGTGAAGATGTCTGTGTACTACAAATGTGAATGTAAGAGTGAAGATATCTGTGCACTACTAATGTGAATGTAAGAGTGAAGATGTCTGTGTACTACAAATGTGAATGTAAGAGTGAAGATATCTGTGCACTACTAATATGAATGTAAGAGTTACTGTTCTACAAGTGTAATCGTAGTTTTGCAGACTGTTTAGTACAAGTGTGATCACTTTCACTTTATTGCAGTAGAATTGACTATGTAGTAAAAACATGTAGAAGACTAAAACAACTCTAGAATATTTCCGAATTACGAATAAACAATAAAAATCATATACATTGATATTCAGTCATAATGAAAGTTGTAGAAGAAGAAGTTATACATTAAACACAACCTGACTGTAACAGCATTCCTTTGGTCTTTACGTTTGCTCTAGCAGTCTCTGTTTATTGCTAATTTCAGTCTATGTTTATGGCATAGTTTAGGAGACAAAAAACAAACCACATCCTTAATCACGTTAAAACTAATCTACTTGGAGGTCGAGACACGAAACACAAGTGTCGCAACATTAGGAAATAGCCACGTATGTAGTTGTGGAATGGATAGTCCCTTACTACGAACGTCAAACTCTTTTACAAGACATTCACGTAGGTTAAAGTTATAATTGTGTATCAAGTATTTGATATGATTCATATAAAATATCATTAACAATCTTGATACATAAAATTCCATCGTACCACTTGAGACAAAGACAATCACAGTGAACTATAAAACAATGGAAAGGTAGTTGAACACCTGACGAATGTAGTATTACGGAACCTTGTCTTCATTAACAATAACATGTGTTACTACAGAATTAAAAAAAATAAACAAACGTCAATCTACACATGTTGAGTAGAATAAATGTAGCCAACTGTCGGCGAAGGTTTTATGTGCACCTGAGTTGAAGGTTGTTTATTGAGAAACTAAACGGCATATTACAATTCCACTCTCGTCATTGTTTTCCTCATTTAATTTTACTTTAATGTGTGTATCACATTTTTAAATTGTATTTTAACTATTATAATTCCTAATTTCAAACAAAAAAGTACCGAATTTTTTAAACTTTTCACTATGCATCAATTTTACATTTATATTTGTAAAAAGCCTGTAATTAAATCATATTAGATTTTAATACATGGTTCACAGAACATTTCTCTGTAGGTTTTATGAATTTCAGGTTTTACCTTTTCCAGATAAAAAAATTATCAATTTTCTGAAGCAACTTCTTCTTGGCTCCTAGATGTCTTAAAAGTAATTACTTGGTCGCGTTGAAATTCTTGTAAAACCAATAGTCGAGATATATAACTTTAAAAAATGATAGTAAATACAGTGATTTAAAATTGTTTTGGGGCTTTTCCGTTTATTCACTACCACTACTTTTTCTATTACTTCACTACCACATATTTTTTTAATCTCAATTACGGTTAGGTTAGGTTAAGTGGCTACTAAAGTTTATCACAAATTAGTAAATCCAACGATTGACTTGCCGCCTAATGCACTCTCCGTGTGTAAGTTCTTGGAAAGCGATAATATAAGGCCAGTGATATCGGATTCCTGGCGGATAAGGAATTAAAAATGATTGAGAGTGGAAGTAAAAATGATTGGGGAATAGTTTTTAGAGAAATAGAATATTTATCAAGTGGTAGTGGATTAATGGAAACAAAAAAAAAGTAGTGGTAGTGAATTAATGTAAAAGATCCTTGATTTGTATTTGTACTATACACTGGAATTTTATTATACAGTATAATCCCAGACATTAGGGGTTTTTTTAGAATCCTTTGGCCTGAGGATGTTTACGTGATTTCCGTGATCCGGTGGCGGTCTAAGTGTAGGGCTTCGTAAAAAAAAAAAAAAATAGAGAGTTAGAGATTAGCGTAGGTTCAAATCCTGACCTAGACTATTAGTTTTTTATCAGTACTATTCACCTTGTACTGTACTGGTTCGCCCCCCGTACTCTGCTTGATTAGTTCCTCGCACAGATCAATAGCCTACGGAAAATGGGTGGATTAAGACTAAAATTGAGATCGGCCTTTGTTGCTAAAAAATATATATATTTATATATGTGTATTAGGATTGTGCTGTGGACGTTTTCATTAGTTTTTTAATTATTTTTAACAACTCGTAATAAATTAGTAAAAAAAATACTGGCCCAATTACCATGAATACTCTACTTACATAATTATTAGTAAAAGTTAAGATACATTGAGTCTTGTACCTGAGTTAGAGATAGCGCAGGTTGGGATCCTGACCTTGACTGTTATTTTTTATCAGTAATATTCACCTTGTACTGTACTAGTTCTCCCCTTACTCTGTCTGATAAGTTCTGAAAATGAGTATTGAAATCAATTCTGGAATAATGATTTTAAAGAAGATAAAAATACTCAAAATTAACTACAATGTTTATACAGTAAAAAACTGCATATTATTCTAATTAAAAAGAAGTCCTATATCTGTAATACTTTAAAATAATATGTGTCAAAAGAGCGAAACGCATTAATTGAGACGCGAAATTGAAAGCGAAACGCACGTTTTGTCTTTCTCCATATTTTTGAGATTATACGGACTGATGCCGGGTTATGTAAAGCTGCACATCAAAATTCCATTAAACCCTATATCTGCAAACAGTTAAAAAATACTAGGTTAAATTAAATTAAAAAGTATACCAACATTAACTGCTGAACTACTAGTAGATAGAGTAAACAAAGTTCAGAAATAGTTTCTAAGATCGAGTAGAAGGAGAGACGGTGGAGTTATCATTTGTGTTTACTTGTGCAATTACACGGAAAATAGTTTCAATATATATAAGTGAAGTGTAATAAAAAGTCATGCCAAGTCAGACTAGATGTTCTTGAATGAAAGATTTGGATTGATCGTGCCAATAACTAAGAGTAAACTCAAATCTAGGTGACATTTCCATTACTATATTTGCATAGTCGATCTGAACATGGTTGCAACGACTGTAGAACGGCCTTCGGCGCGGCATAACAGTTACTAACTAACTGTACGTAACAAAGTGTTATTAAGGTCTTGTCTGTCACTGATGGTGCAACCTCAACAGACGATGTCCTTGCACTTGCTGCTAGTCACACTTCCTCTGTACACATTGTCTGTCACTGATGGTGCAACCACAACAGACGACGTCCTTGCACTTGCTGCCAGTCACATTTCCTCTGTACACATTGTCTGTCACTGATGGTGCAACCACAACAGACGACGTCCTTGCACTTGCTGCCAGTCAAATTTCCTTTGTACACATTGTCTGTCACTGATGGTGCAACCACAACAGACGACGTCCTTGCACTTGCTGCCAGTCACATTTCCTCTGTACACATTGTCTGTCACTGATGGTGCAACCACAACAGACGACGTCCTTGCACTTGCTGTCAGTCACACTTCCTCTGTACACATTGTCTGTCACTGATAGTGCAACCGCAACAGACGACGTCCTTGCACTTGCTGCCAGTCACATTTCCTCTGTACACATTGTCTGTCACTGATGGTGCAACCACAACAGACGACGCCCTTGCACTTGCTGCCTGCTAGTCACATTTCCTCTGTACACATTGTCTGTCACTGATGGTGCAACCGCAACAGACGACGTCCTTGCACTTGCTGCTAGTCACACTTCCTCTGTACACATTGTCTGTCACTGATGGTGCAACCGCAACAGACGACGTCCTTGCACTTGCTGCCAGTCACACTTCCTCTGTTCACATTGTCTGTCACTGATGGTCCAACCACAACAGACGACGTCCTTGCACTTGCTGCCAGTCACACTTCCTCTATATACCTTGCCTGTCACTGATGGTGTAACCATAACATACGCCCTTGCACTTGCTGCCAGTCACACTTCCTCTATATACCTTGTCTGTCACTGATGGTGTAACCATAACATACGTCCTTGCACTTGCTGCCAGTCACACTTCCTCTATATACCTTGTCTGTCACTGATGGTGTAACCATAACATACGTCCTTGCACTTGCTGCCAGTCACACTTCCTCTATATACCTTGTCTGTCACTGATGGTGTAACCATAACATACGTCCTTGCACTTGCTGCCAGTCACACTTCCTCTATATACCTTGTCTGTCACTGATGGTGTAACCATAACATACGTCCTTGCACCTGCTGCCAGTCACACTTCCTCTATATACCTTGTCTGTCACTGATGGTGTAACCATAACATACGTCCTTGCACTTGCTGCCAGTCACACTTCCTCTATATACCTTTTCTGTCACTGATGGTGTAACCATAACAGACGCCCTTGCACTTGCTGCCAGTCACACTTCCTCTATATACCTTGCCTGTCACTGATGGTGTAACCATAACAGACGTCCTTGCACTTGCTGCCAGTCACACTTCCTCTATATACCTTGCCTGTCACTGATGGTGTAACCATAACAGACGTCCTTGCACTTGCTGCCAGTCACACTTCCTCTATATACCTTGCCTGTCACTGATGGTGTAACCATAACAGACGTCCTTGCACTTGCTGCTAGTCACACTTCCTGTATACGGATTGTTTTTACTTAGTAATCCTACCCCAATGGACACTAAGTCTGGCTTCAAAGTGTTACTAAAAGAAAGTGGCCAGCAGAAGCAGTATTAGTTGACTCATGATGGTTATCCAACCGTGTGAATCATATGTGACCGTTGAATCATTTACAACTATATTTAAAAAACACAAAACTTATTTTAATCTTTTCACGTTGTTGGTTGAACAATGAATGACACTAATATTCTATGATTGTTCATTATACCTGAAAATGTATTTGAAAATAGCTGTTATCTTTGAAAAAACGCCTAAGTCGTCAAACAACGTACTTTTTCAATACCTTTAACTACTTTCTAATATTACGAATATCAGGTGATTTAAATCGTAGATTTTATTACTCATCCACCCATACTCATACAGTGCTATTGACCTGCACACTCACTCATTCATGTAGAGTGACATTTACCCATTAACCCACCCATCAAACCATACACTTACAGTGGTTGCGAAAGCATAGTTTTAACTGTAAAATATGAATATTCAATGTTGAGCTTAATTAATTGTTATAACAGGCAGTTAAATTTCACGTACGTTGCTATTGTAATTTTACTATAAATGGCTCCTTGCCTTCCATTTCGAAACAGTTTGAGTATGTTACATTCCGTTAATGCATGTTAAATAACATGTTACTAATTGCATGTTGTTTTACATAAATGTATTATGTGCATATGGGCATTTAATTTTTGAAAATGAAATTGGCAGCTTTCTCTGATTTGGGAGTTAATTTACGGAAATTATAGTGATATATCAAATACCAAAATAAAAAAACAACAAAGGGATAACCAACAGGCTGACGGAAAACAGAACGGTCCTGTTAAAACAGAGCTCAATTATGTTTTTTTTTTTCAGAAAACATTGAACTCTTCTTCTTAATACTAAGTGCACTTTCAAATACCCAATGGAATAATTAGTTAACATTTCCCAAGAATTAGGTAACCCAATCCAATCAACGCAATAGCTCTTCAGGACTTGTCAATAAAATGGTTCTAATGTTGTAAGTCCATTAGGAAGAGCGTACAAGTGTAGGAACAATGCGCCGGGAAAGTAGAGCGTTTCCATTTCATTCCCCAGATAGTATCTCAGTGTAACAAGCCGTTTGTTCTTCAGATATGTTCGATGTCTTCCTCTTTCGGATGTGATAAGAATCGGTTAAGTAATAACCCACATTGCTGTTATCATGTATCTACAGATAGATGATGGCCCTTCTACCCACCCCCACACGTTCAACGGTGATGGCCCCTCTACCCAACCACACACGCTCAACGGTGATGGCCCACATACGTTGAACGTGTAGGGGTGGCCCTACACGTTCAACGGTGATGGCCCCTCTACCCAACCTCACACGTTCAACGGTGATGGCCCTTCTACCTAACCCACACACATTCAACGGTGATGGCCCATCTACACGTTCAATGGTGTTAAGGAAATTATTTCCTTAATAAACATTTAAAATTATATTTTTTCAATAGAGGTCTAAAGTAATGTGACAGGTTATTTGAGGGGCTGGCGAACCCGCTGCGTTGCCACTTTATGTAAATCCCAAGTGCTAAGAAATAGCAATGAATACAGATCTCTATCTGTATTCATTGGATATAACGCGCGCACAATAATACTCGACAGTCAGAAATTTGACCTATTTAAACAATACAATAGATTGTGTATACAGGATGACAATTAAGTCTTAGGACGACTTTATAACTTTTAAACGACAAGAGATATCAGAACTAAATTTGGCATACCGTTACTGGTAATAGTAAGCTACTTTTCTGTGTACATGGTGATCAGATGTCAACTTTGGGGGACGGCCCATTAAGGACGGCCAACTTAGTAGGACTCCCATACTAATGGGAGTAAAAAGTCAACTCTTTACTACCATTAGGAGTAAAGAGAAAATCTCAAAGACAGCCTATGTTGAGTTGTACATCATTTTAAAGGTCTAGTTGAACTGGAAGCAATGCCGCAAACTGGACTTCAAAAGGTTGATCCAGTCAGAAGAAATTGCTGTTCAAAGTTTTAAAATTTTAAATACATTGTACTTACGAATAACAGAAAGTTACAAGTTGAAGGGAATACTTGAAGGGAAATTTAAATGCCAACAAGTACCAAGATATGCTCCAAAATGATTTAGTTCCTGTTCTACAAGCTAGTCTTGTCGCTGACTTCCAAACAGGATTTTTCCAACAAGACGGAGCACCGCCATACTATGGTGTTCAAGTAAAGCAATACTTAGATACAGTATTCCGCCACCGGTAAATTGGAAGACGTGGAGCAATTGAGTGGCCGACTCGTTCTCCTGACCTAACTCCACTTACTACTTTTTATGGGGCTACCTCAAAGACAAAGTTTATGAAACTCAGCCTACAGATCTGATTGATCTTAAAAACAGGATAGCACAAGCTGTTCCACAGGACTACATAGAAAAAGCAGTAGCTTATTTTATAACAGGTTAGCACATTTCCAGACGGCCAATGGGGAACATTTTCAAAACTTAATTTGAAAGGAGTTCAGTAAGAATTCCCCTCAACTTGTAACTTTCTGTTATTCGTGAGTACAACGTACTTAACATATTTAAAACTTTGAACACTAATTATTTTCCGACTGGATCGACCTTTTTATGTCCGGTTTACGGCATTATTTCCAGTTTAACTAGACCTTTAAAATGATGTACAACTCAACATAGGCTGTCATTAAAGATTTTCTTTTTACTCCAATGGGCCGTCCCCCAAAGGTGACTTCTGAGTAGCTTCACACATAAAAGTAGCTTACTATTACCAGTAACGGTATGCCAAATTTAGTTGTGATATCTCTTGTCGTCCTAAGACTTAATTGCCACCCTGTATAGATTAGTATTCTTCCTCTTATGCACAACAATAATACATCTTACGCATACAAATATTCCGTTGCTGATATTTTTCACTGTTGGTGTTCCCCAGTGCGTTAAATGTGTTCCCCATTTTCTAACTGAAGGTTGACAATGCACTATTTGATTTTAGATATTTGATTTTTGATACAATTGGAGTTGCCTCTATTCTGTGTCAAACATTGTTTTATTTGTGTTATACAGTATAGAATGACATATCCTACTTGAAGATCTAATTATATCTCATACAAGTACAGGTTGAAATAGTACACTTCCAATTACGTGAACAGAAGAACGCAAGCTATGGAACCATACTTTCTTATTATACAATCCTGTTTGAACAAAGTTGTAGAGCATGTTCCACAGTAAAAGTTGCACCTGTTTGAGAGAGACATACTCGGTTGACAGAACAAGAACACTCGTAATGCAGAACAGGATGTGGCGAGTTGGAGGACAGGAAGTAGTTAGTGGAGACTGCCGCGGACTGGAATGGCACTCGTTTGTCGTCTAGTTGTCTTACCGATGATCGTATTATGTAGTAAAGGTGGGAAGGCTTATGTTCGGTACTTTTGTCAAGATAAACAAAAAAAAAAAAAAAAAAAAATGGAACAAAGGTGGGCTGAAGCCTTTTTATTCCACTGCGATTTTGTAAGTAGGCTACATTGAGTGAAAAGGAAATGAATAGTGAAAATCGCAGATTTTTAGCGGTTTCAATATATACTTTGTATCCATATTTTATCTTATTAGATCATTTATGCACTTCGGCGAGCGCCACTCCCCCAGTCATCGCACCAACCCACTCTCTTTTCGACGCTACATGTTGAAGTTCTTGTTTGAGGTTTTGATATGTTCATGCTATAGGATTGTCCCTTCAAAAATTCATAATTCTAGTTTTTTAGGGACATCACTTATCAGCAACGAACTAAATTGACGGACGGAAAACAAACAAACTTCAAATGTTGCAATCAAGATTCAATACGACTGCTTCACCAAAATGCGCAAATTGCACCAAAATTTGCACAATTTGGTGTCTATGTGCTATGACCAGTGGTCTAGACATACACACATATGATACACGAGGCAGAGAAACTACCGAACTGGGAGACACAGGACGGGGGTTTATGAGCACCTGCCCTCACAAGCAGGGGTTCGTTTCATCAACAAGTTGCCCAATTCAATAAAGAGTGCCCCGACGCCCAAGGCGTTAAAAACTCGTTTGAAACGCTTTTTAGCGTCCCAAGCATTTTACAGTGTTGACGAGTTCACGGCACACGACTGGGTGACCGCATAATCAGAAAACTGACGTCCAGAGCTGGAAGTGGGTACATTGGCAGTACAAATGTGGTGTGAGTGGAGAATCTATATGTTCGAATGGGGTTTTGATGTGGCGTGATTGTTAAAATTTTAGAACTAAGCTGATGATTGCTAACCACTGTTATGTTCTGGCAGTAAAAGAATTGATATGATTTGTCTTGTACCTCGTGGTAAATTAGACTAATATCGAACGATTTATTGAAGAGATTAAGTGAAGGCCTTGCTTGTTAAATTCTGCATCAGTGGACGTTTGGACTGACAACTGAGCAACGTTGGCAGAACTGATTCCCCAAACATAGTAGGTACAAAAACTAGCGGGCCGCAACTGCAGGAACCTTATGAGAATTTCGCAGCCGCTCTTACTCAGCGGCGTTTCGCATACCACGATGCATAAAGGGGCCTAAGTTGTCAAAATCCCTCACTTTGTTCCTCCCATATTCTCAAGGATTGTAATAATTATTACTAATTGTAATCTATGTATGACTGCCATTGAGGCGTTCACTGCAGCCATAAGAAAGTGGCTTATGTTTTTTTTTCTCTGCGTTCTGGATGCAAAATTACAGATGAATCGTGAAAACTAGACTTTTGTATGTGAGAGAACATTTTTCTTTAATTTAAACAAAAAAGCTTAATATTAAAAATGTTATGATAAATTATGGAGACTTACTTAAGAGAGAATCATATACTTTAGTTTATCCTTCACAGCATCAAACAAACAAATGTAGTGACGCTATGAAAAAAACACTATATAGAAAAATATTTTATATGTTTTTGCTAGCTGTAAAATTGTCAGAATATGTAACAAATGTTATATAAGAAATTCTAGGAGTTTCATATAGTGTTAGAGTTATATGTAACACCTAAAAAAATCCACATCCAGTCAACATAAACATGACGGTCATTTTTGCGAGACCAGAAAATAACAGGAGATTTTGGGTTCGAACATCGCTAACATCAAGAGGTAAATACAGTGGTATGGATTTATTAAATGTCTTAATGCTATTGACTTTGTTGATGAACAGTCGTCAAGAAAGGTTAAGTTTGATGGTAGTTTTAAGAATTTTTTTGTGAACGACGCGTGAAGATTTTGAGTACCGTACACGCACCGCCGTTAACGAGAACCCGTCCATTGCCATTGCCGAAACAAATTAAATTTTAAATTGAATAAAGTTAAGCAGTTTATGGAAACAAATAAATAATAAACACTGAAAGAGATTTGAAAATCACTCAATCACATTAAAAAGTCAATAAAATCAGTAAATGAGTAGTTTGCACACACAGGAGTACAACGACCTGGGAACTGACAGAAAATTTTATATGTAGAAAATGTAAACAACAATGTTATATATTATTTTTTGGTTGAATTAAGATAAATATTGCAGAAGTTTCTTTTGATGTTTACCGACACAAAAAGCTTAACACAATTTTTGTTAGATATAGCAAAATCTGCAACATTAACAATGTTATACAACACTTTTTATACGTAATTTTTCTTTCTAACATTTGTTATATAACACATTTTGTTACATAGTGTATACGTAGCTTTAGACTCAAAACCGAGGCTGTTTACCTCTTTGACTTGTCTACATGGTCTAAAAGAAATTCGTTTAAAACGTTGAACACTTTAATGTATAATAGGGACCTAAATTTTCTAAATTACACTTGGGTCCCGCTTCATTTCGAAATTGGTTTGGGTGTATGTATTACTGACGTTTATCACATAACCACAAAGTTCACCACTCATAGATAAATACACGGCCTGGTCATAGAGAAGAAAGAAACAGAGACCGCACCCAATAGTGTGCTGAATGTGTTTCGATTATAAAGTTTTTTGTGGAGATTCTTTGGGGGTTTTCCCTGTTGAACAGAAGTTTATTAGATTAGAACCAGTTAAATACAAGGTTTTGAACATCTTTCATAATTGCATGAAGGGTTGCCATTTTACCTTGGGAAGCCATTAGGGTCACATCATCCGCATACGTGATTGATTTTGTATTTAAATTTTGTGGCAAGTAATTGATTGCAATAATAAAGAGAAAGGTCCAAGAATGGAGCCTTGAGGAACCCCCATGTCCACATTCTGTAATATATTCAGAAATATACATGCTAAATTAATGTCAACACTGACGTAAACTCTAAAGTAAATAACGAAGAATGTTTAGGGATGAAAGCACAAGTGATGTTGCACTCTCACTTGAAGGTTGCTGTGTACGTGTGGGGCCCATTGTAACCGTTTGAGTACAACACTTAGCTCTAGTTTGCAAGGGTGTTGCCGGTAGAATAGATGCTGAAGGTCAAGGTAAGACACTGGTCTAACTACTAGTAAACGTACTACTACGTAGAGAGGGAGTAGACGTTGATTCACAAACGTGTTCTTCTAGGAGTAGAATTGGCTTTAGACTTGGAAATATAAGCGATCAAACAACGAGGCGTTCGCTGCGACCATAAAAAGTTTCTTTATTCTTTCTCTGTTTCTTTATTCTCTGTGGGTATGAATAGTTTTAATAGTTAAATATTATGAAGATTTCGGACCTTTTGTTTTCATTCACTACCACTACTTTTTCCGTTACTTCACTATCACTACTTTTTTATTACAGTTACAGTTAGTATAGGCTAGGTCAGGTTAGGTTAGGTGGCTACTAAAGTTGATCACAAACTGGTAAATCCAATGATTGATTACTAACAAATGCGTAGGACTAAGTTCTTGGAAAGCGATAAGATAAGGCCAGCGATATCGGATTCCTAGCGGATAAGGAATATCACACAGTGGACGTAAAAATGAGTAGGGACCAGTTTTTAGAGCAATAGAATATTTATCAAGTGGTAGTGAATTAAGGGAAACAAAATATTAGTAGTGATAGTGAATTAAGGAAAAAGATCCACATTTCATTTTGGGCTAAATTTAGATTTGTAATTTATAAATTAGAAGTTGCGTGTTCCCCCCTCCTCCAATTTCAAATAAGAAATTCCATTACTGTGTTACATAATACAACTAATTGTATTGAGTTTTAGATAAATGTATTAAGTTCATACTAAGTATATTTGTGTATTCGATATTTGAGTGTAACTAACTACTGCAGTGAAGTTATCGGTATAAAATTTCCACTAAATAATACATTAAGGGGAGTGGGGCTGGGACGATAAGAAATTCGGGTGACTTCCGACCAACACTATTCTATATGGAGAGCTAGTGACCGAGTGGTCTATCTAAAAGCATCAGGACTTTTTTACCTAAGTTAAGATAACGAAGGCTGGAATCCTGGACTTAATAGTTAGTAGTTATTGTTTTTATTATTATTATTATTATTTTTTTTTTTAGTGATATTCACACTCTGGCTAGCCTTAGCCAATTAAAGAAAATGTTAGAACTATAATAATTATAAATAGTATAGATGAGTGTAACTCATGCAACAGCTCTCTATCAATGATCAGCAAGAGGCAATAAAGAACAAACAAAACTGACTATAACTAATTTATAAATTACAAATGACTCCAATTAAACAACAATATGATAACAATAGATATTTAAGTAACATTCCATGATAGTTATTAAAAATATGTGGATATAACAGTAGAATGAACATTAACAAGCTGTGCAAAATATAAATACAACGATATACAATAGTTAACGTTTAAGACTCACAATACCAATAAATAGATACATACACATACAACATGTACAGCAACTATCTGTTTGTACGTCATTCATTCTCTACCATGAACTTCGGTGTGGCAACGATATATCGATATATTGGAAATATCGATATTTTTGTCTGATATAACATATCACTATACATTAATAATATTCGACCTGCCTTATTGTATTTGTATATATATATATTTATATTAATACGATAATAATTATGCTATTAGATTTAATAAATTAGATAATAATTAATAATATGATTATTCTTATTTTCAATTTTTTCATTCGATCCCACATAAAACACATTGTTTTGTGAGCATAAATGTATTTAATTTTTATTTAGTAGTATTAATACCTAAATAGTATCAGGAAAATGTGAGGTTGTTTGTTCGTGGCATGGCATAAGAGTCTGCCTTGCGATATATCGATGTTGAAAATGGTGTACATCACTAACTGTGAAAATATATTTTAAATTTAGGCTTTCCTTCAATATATTTACTATTTTTATAATGTAAACTATACTACCAAGAGATATATTGTAACTAAGCTACCAAGACATATATTTTAACTAAGCTGTCAAGACATACCGGTATATGGTAACTAAGCTACCAAGACATATATTTTAAGTAAACTACCAAGAAATATATCGTTACTAAGCTACAAAGAAATATATTGTAACTAAGCTACCAAGAAATATATTGTAACTAAGCTACCAAGAAATATATCGTTACTAAGCTACAAAGAAATATATTGTAACTAAGCTACCAAGAAATATATCGCTATCAAGCTACCAAGAAATGTATTGTAACCAAGCTACCAAGAAATATAACGTTACTACTGTAAGCTACCAAGAAATATATTGTAACTAAGCTACCAACACATATTGTAACCAAGCTACCAAGAAATATAACGTTACTAAGCTACCAAGAAATGTATTGTAACTAAGCTACCAAGAAATATATCGTTACTAAGCTACAAAGAAATATATTGTAACTAAGCTACCAACACATATATTGTAACCAAGCTACCAAGAAATATAACGTTACTAAGCTACCAAGAAATGTATTGTAACTAAGCTACCAAGACATATATTGTAACTAAGCTACCAAGAAATATAACATTACTAAGCTACCAAGAAATATATTGTAACTAAGCTACCAAGAAATGTATTGTAACCAAGCTACCAAACATATATTTTAACTAAGCTACCAAGAAATGTATTTTAACCAAGCTACCAAGACATATATTGTTACTAAGCTACCAAGAAATGTATTGTAACCAAGCTACCAAGAAATATATTGTAACTAAGCTACCAAGAAATGTATTGTAACCAAGCTACCAAACATATATTTTAACTAAGCTACCAAGAAATGTATTTTAACCAAGCTACCAAGACATATATTGTTACTAAGCTACCAAGAAATGTATTGTAACCAAGCTACCAAGAAATATAACGTTACTAAGCTACCAAGAAATATATTGTAACTAAGCTACCAAGACATATATTGTAACTAAGCTACCAAGACATATATTGTAACTAAGCTACCAAGACATATATTGTTACTAAGCTACCAAGAAATGTATTGTAACCAAGCTACCAAGACATGTATTGTAACTAAGCTACCAAGACATATATTGTAACTAAGCTACCAAGACATATATTGTAACTAAGCTACCAAGACATATATTGTAACTAAGCTACCAAGACATATATTGTAACTAAGCTACCAAGACATATATTGTTACTAAGCTACCAAGAAATGTATTGTAACCAAGCTACCAAGACATGTATTGTAACTAAGCTACCAAGACATGTATTGTAACCAAGCTACCAAGACATATATTGTAACTAAGCTACCAAGAAATATAAGGTTACTAAGCTACCAAGAAATATATTGTAACTAAGCTACCAAGACATATATTGTTACTAAGCTACCAAGAAATGTATTGTAACCAAGCTACCAAGAAATATAAGGTTACTAAGCTACCAAGAAATATATTGTAACTAAGCTACCAAGACATGTATTGTAACTAAGCTACCAAGACATATATTGTAACTAAGCTACCAAGAAATGCATTGTAACTAAGCTACCAATACATGTATTGTAACTAAGCTACCAAGACATATATTGTAACTAAGCTACCAAGACATATATTGAAACTAAGCTACCAATACATGTATTGTAACTAAGCTACCAAGACATATATTGTAACTAAGCTACCAAGACATATATTGTAACTAAGCTACCAAGAAATATATTGTAACCAAGCTACCAAGAAATATAACGTTACTAAGCTACCAAGAAATATATTGTAACTAAGCTACCAATACATGTATTGTAACTAAGCTACCAAGACATATATTGTAACTAAGCTACCAAGACATATATTGTTACTAAGCTACCAAGAAATGCATTGTAGCCAAGCTACCAAGAAATATAACGTTACTAAGCTACCAAGAAATATATTGTAACTAAGCTACCAAGACATATATTGTAACTAAGCTACCAAGACATATATTGTAACTAAGCTACCAAGACATATATTGTTACTAAGCTACCAAGACATATATTGTAACTAAGCTACCAAGAAATATAACATTACTAAGCTACCAAGAAATATATTGTAACTAGGCTACCAAGTGAAGCCCATGTGAACACTTGTGACATGACGGGTCCGTTCAAACTGTCTTATTAATTAGTGAGTTGAGACGGGATAAGCAGCACGTCCAGTCACGTCTGGACACAAGTTCCTAGTGAAAGGTAACAGTTATGTCACTATACCAGACGATTTATAGTGATTTAGTCTCACTGCGTAAATCCATACTTATTTAGCGGTTAAATGTTTAATTCGTTTGTTTTGAAATGTTACTTATAAGGTTTATGTTGAATTTAAAGTTGTTTTACATTTATCCAGATATCATTCACACGATATTATACAAATTTATTATATAAATAAAGCTATTTATTGATTTGATTTTAAATGTGACTTTTTAGGTTAAGCTGAATTTTATGTGGTTTTACTTTCATTCAGATATCTGTATTGTAGTCTACAAAAATATATTTCTGTAAATAATATCTAAATGAAAGATTTACGAATGCTGCATTTTCAATAATAATTTTCAGTTGAAGTGGTTTATTTAAGATTAATAATTTTTAAGTAAAAATAAAATATAAATTACTGAAATTTAACACACTCTTAAATCTACATATTATTTGCAATATTTAAAATGAATGTATGCATGATCTATAAATAAATATTTTCTATTTGTTTTAAGTATTTGTAAGCCTCAAATATGCATTTAAAAAATCTACTTTCGTTTCTACTAGTATCACAGAGAAAACGGAAACAGAGGTCGCTTCATTATGACCGCAGCGAACACCTCAGTGGCAGTTATAAATAGATTACAACTAATGCACATCTTTATACATCTGTTGTAATAATAACTACGTAGGGACTGACAAGAAATACGTAGTTGGCCCTACCAGAGAAATAACTATTCAATACAATAAATCGAGACACATTCAGTGAATTCTTGGATGCGAGCTCTGTTTATTTCTTCTCTGTGGAAGTTTACTGTAGATAGCTCTAAATTATAAGCTTTATACTGCAGTTAGTATTGAAGTATCGGTGCAAAAAAACTACAAGAAATCGGTGTGTCTGAAAACAAAAAGGCGTTGATGAGATTTAAATAATGCCACTTTATAGCATACACATTTTATAAGCTAACCTCGATAAACAACAAATAAATTAAATAATTTACTTTGCAAAGAAATAATCGGCATTATATAATGGAGTATTAAATAATTGGCACCTTTAACAGAGCAATATGGTGGTAAATATTAGACAAATAATGTGACAAAAATATGGTGCGCTGCACGTAAAAAGGCTATTTCGGAATCAAAATCAATATATAATAAATAACAAATCATGAATGTTTAAGTAAAATTGTTATCCATCGCAACTATTTTCTAACCTCCATATATTTCTAAGAACACCTAAACAAAATAAATATTTCAACTTTTATATTATGAAATCCATTTACAAAGGAAATCACAAATAGGTTATGTTTTTAAACAAATCAGCGTCATAACAATGTCTTAATTATAATTAATTAATACTAAACAGGACAAAATATCCCGGTAAATATTTATAGAGACAAGGCTTGGTGATAAAAACTAAGGTCTATCCGGTTTCAAAATCACGCAGTTAGGAGTGAGAGAAGTTGATCGGATATGGAACTGCAAGCCTGGTAGAGTTGCAGGGCCGAGACGAGCGGCGGCCGCACGGCTACCAGGTCACCGAGTCAAGGTGTTATGTCATCCGGCACACTTCCACGCTCACGCAAACACCACTGGATTCCTCGTCTCAATTTTCAAACGGTTATTTAGGTTTTGTCCCAGAGGCATTTCACATTACAAATTCCTAGAAATATCTTAGATTTTTTTAAAATTTTGAATGTTTTGTTTTAAAACCTAATGAAGGGATTCCTAAATATCTCTCTAATAAATTTCAGTTCTACTCACGTGAAAAGGAGACACGCTCAGCGTCGTCAATATTACGCACGTTCGTAGAACGTCCTCCTACTCTAATAACTTTTCAGTAACTGCTAGTAGAGAGTGAAATAAACTCTTTTCAGATTTATAGAAACTGGGGTTAAGGTCGAACCAGTGATGAATGAGAGAATGAGTAAATTTTAAATTATTAGTGGTTTTGTCCCCAGTTCTGTTCTAGATTTTCATTTTTCTGAAAATTAGGCTTTATTTTTTTCCTCTCTTTGATAAAATGGTTAACTGTGAGAGAGGGTTATTAGTCCTAAACATATTTTTGTACAATAAAGCCATTATTACTGTTAAAGTTGCTTTATTTTAATTCTGTCAAAAACATTACAGATATGACTTGGTGATTTCCTACCCTGCATAACGACCACTGTCCATCTCGTTTCATCTTATATACAACTTTTGACGACAGTTCTTTCCCACTACACTCATAGATTCGTGATTGCCTACTCTTCATAACAAATATATAGCCCCCCCCCCCCCCATTTCATCTTATATACTATTTTCGATGACAGTTCTTGTTACTTGTTTGAGTGAACAGAAAGAAAATCAAAACATTTCCACGAATTGTTTAAGCAACCACGGCAACTAGTTTTTCAAGCCTGTAAAACATTTAAGTCTGTTGACAAGGTGAAATTCCACAATGATGAAACTATCCTAAATAGGACAAAACACCTTGGCCACTTAAACCGTAGAAACTGCTCCCTAGCGTTCAAGGAGCTCTTCTCTAATTGAAATGGTCACAAGAAAACTCTTCTCTATTAAATAAATACAAAACAATTAGTGCTAACTTTTATTGTGATCGATCCAAAATGTGCCTGCTTTCACAAATTTTAAAATAGTTTAAATATTTGCAGTGTTGAACATGGTAACATTTCCCATACATTTTTGCATTCTACAATATCTTTTTAAGTAAAATTACAAACTAAAAAAGCTATCGTGAAAAATTAGGTTCCTCTCTAGGGTTTTCGATTGAAAAGTTAGACTTGCACTATAGCAAAATCATACACTAAATTGTGTACCAATTTATTGGATATCATTACTCTATCGTAAATTAATGCTCCTACTGTCTTCTAAACCAAATATTTACGGTTTTCTATTCGGTAGTCTTCATAGTTTATGAAATTTCCTCTCTATCTTGTGTTTTTATACAGCGTATGGTTTGTTATCATCTACCATTTATTAATTTTAAACAATGACAAATCTGTAATAAATATTTGGGGAAAGGTCCAAAAGTCGTGTTATATTAATACAAATATAAAGTGATTTCCTATAAAGTGTTTCCTGTCATAAAGCTAAATCCAATCCGTCAAGCCATTTAATCGATTTTATTTATGCCAGCTAATTCCTGCGTAAAAAAGTGCAGGGTCAATCTGTAACTATGTGATCCATTGTTAGATAGCCTGCTCGTGTGATCTAGTGTCATTCCCTACTTATATATCCTATAGTAACGTCCATCCATGCCAGTTCGGAAGCAATTAAACTGCGTATACTGTTTAAGTAGGTTTAGAATGTATATTTGAAATTATGAACATTTTTAATAGTTTAATATTTGATGCCAGAGGCCTTGACTGGACGCCGTTATCGCAAGATAACGGCGTCATGCAACATTGAGCGTCCGTCCTTGCACGCAGCCCGCCTGCCGGGTCACTGATGGTGGTTCGGAAGTCACCTTTAAGTCGTTGGTCCCCAGGTTAAGTGTTAGAGATGGCTCCTAACTTCGCTTGGTAAAATAAGAGGAACTTTAACTTTTTTCAATATTGTAAAAATCAGTAACAATTATATTTAACTTGAAGCCTTTTACGTAATAATCTAAACATTTTACGTAATATGTTATAAATATGTTTGGACCATCAACCTACCCATTACAGTAGTAGGTGGACCCCCCACCCACCCGTACTCGTGCTATGGTACTGATAAGCTTCAGAGCTCACGGGAGACTTCAGAGCTACTGAAGAAACACTCTCCAGTGATCTTGCGGCCCTCGAAGATTTTTTTAGAACCTGGAAGCTAAATCCTAACCCGTAAAAAATTCAAGTATCATTCTTCCACCTAAGTAACCGACTAGTAGCCCATTTAGTAATCTATCTTGTAACCGTAGCTCAAGACTGAAAGTAATCTATTGTAATAACCTTCATACAAATACTGTAGGCGTAATTTATTAGTTTCATAATATAAGCGTGTGTTCCGAAATATTGAAATTACAAATTATTTAGATATTATAAGGGTGTTAACTTCCAGTTTCGTTGTGGTCTGTGTTGTTTGAAGCAGAAATTATTCGCATAGTTATTCGCAGATATTATTCACAGGAAAATAATTAATGTGATAAAACAAAACCACGAAGGGCATTATAATTAAATAAACGTTAATTTTTGTTACATTGACTCCTGGAGTCATGTTTGGTAAGAAGCACATTAAACTTCGCTCTCCTCTTACATTAGTGAGGTGATCAACATTTTAATGTAAATTCATTAGTGACAATTTCCTCGTTTGCATTCAAGCACGTGCTTCGAACCGGTTCATCATCGAAACAAACCCCATAAAGAGCTGGAACAGTGTCTGGTTTGTTTAAGTAATTTATCGCAGCACGGAAGTGTGTTGAAGCCATTATGTAAGGTAACCGGACCAACTAGATTGCACTTCATTCACCGGTGAGAATCCGGTCCAGCTCTATCCGAGCCACTTCCGAACGTCCGTTGGCTCTCAATTACCCGCACATTTCGTCGGAAACAACTTCAAATTTCTAATTGATAAATAAGAACTGTTAATCTTTTTTTATTTCCATCCTAAACTTGATTGAAAAAACCTCTTCATTTCACTCTATAGCTTACCTTATAAACTCGACTTGTTAGATTAAGTAATAGCCGGCTTGGTGGCTCCACAGACAAGTAAGAAACAGATGACGCATCCAATAGTGCGCTGAATGTGTGTCGAGTAGTTATTTCTACAGTTAGCCATACGGATGGCAGAGCCAACACCATTTCAGTCCCTCCCTATATTCTTCCCAAATCATAAAGAAAAACACAGTAATTATTAATACAGGTTTATTAAGATATACGTTAGTTGAAATCTACTAATAACTGCCACTGGGCGTTTGCTACGTTGCTACCTTTGTTTCTTTTTCTGTGTGGTGGCTCAGTGGCTGAGACTTCAGACTGCGGGGTTCGGATCCCCAACTGAGCTAAGGGTCGGTACTTCATTCGTTGATCAAAGTTCACTAACAAACCTGCATATCCATGTGGACTGGCTAGTAATTTTATCAAAGAAAATTCTTACTTTTTATAGATTAAAGGAATAATTACTGCATTCCATATTCATTCTGGAATAATTTACAACGTCCCTTTTTAGCTCATTCCCACTTAACATTAAATGCTCATTATCTCATTCTTCCTATTTAAAAGACAAATTTCAATGGGCAGGACATCAAAATACGATGACTGGGAGTCCGAGCCCATCATTGCATTGGTTGGGTGAAATCAATGTTTCGTAGTTTAAAATTAATTAAGACTCCGATTATTTTCAACATTTAACAAATGTTAGGATGTTAAAAGTTAGTAATATTAACACCATAATGATGGAACATATCGTCAAAGATTTGAGTTTGTGAGTGCACCGCTAAAGTCACAAGTTAAAGGTGCTTTGTCAAATAGGTATATGGGTGGGTTGGAGATAGACCATAGTACGTCTATGGTCTACCTGATAAAACTTTAAAGACGTCTGATTGTATGTGGGCAGATAAACTGTAAAAGACTTTCGTGTGTGGGTGGGTTGGGGGTAGACCATTGTACGTCTATGGGTAGACAGATAAAACGTGAAAGACGTCTGATTGTAGGTGGGCAGATAAATCGTAAAAGACTTTCGTATGTGGGTGGGTGGGGGGTAGACCATAGTACGTCTATGGGTAGACAGATGAACGTAAAAGACGTCTGATTGTAGGTGGGCATATAAACCGTAAAAGACTTTCGTATGTGGGTAGGTGGGGGGGTAGACCATAGTACGTCTATGGGTGGACAGATAAACATAAAAGACGTCTGATTGTAGGTGGGCAGATAAACCGTAAAAGACTTTCGGATGTAGACCATAGTACGTCTATGGGTAGACAGATAAACGTAAAAGACGTCTGATTGTAGGTGGGCAGATAAACCGTAAAAGACTTTCGTATGTGGGTAGGTGGGGGGTAGACCATAGCACCTCTATGGGTAGACAGATAAACGTAAAAGACGTCTGATTGTAGGTGGGCAGATAAACCGTAAAAGACTTTCTTATGTGGGTGGGTGGGGGTAGACAGATAAACGTAAAAGACGTCTGATTGTAAGTGGGCAGATAAACCGTAAAAGACTTTCGTATGTGGGTGGGTTTTTGGGCCATGAAATTTTTAAAAATTAACAGTAATTCTTTTCGTAAAGAAACCCTATAATTACTTAGTAACATCAGATGTGTTTGGTTGGGGGTAGGTTAATTCAACGTATATATACGGGTGGGATTGTCAGTACTACAGTACGTGTTTGGATGGGCTGTTGGGTCAATGTTGTACGTGGTTTGGTTGGGTAATAGGCACCTACTATAGTAATAAAAAAATAAATAAAATGAAAAAGCACTAAAAAAGCGTCCGTTTTAGCTCTCACGTCGACATCATCTTAATAAACAGTACCACTATTAAAAATTGTATAAGATTTGGTTATTGGGGAAGCACTCACTATCCGAGTATACCATGATAACCTACCATCAGTAACCGTAATGGTTTCCATTAATACAGCCCATGGCCACTTAATATGGGTCGGGCATGATACTACCATCAAAGTACTAAATTTATTGAACTTAACAGTGGCGTTAAAAGTAAGCATACAAGCTACGAGTATATACAAATTAAAATTAAGATTTTGTTGTTATGATTCTCTGCTATCATCTGACCATTAACTATTAGTTTTGGTTTTAAATTTGAAAAACATTGAAAAAGAAAGTTTAAATAACTTTATCAAGTGCCATGGGAAAAATTCTAAATAATCTAGAAAAAAAATAAAAATAAAAAAACAAGATGCAATTCATTTACCCTAAGATGCTTTAATGGTAGGCTAGCGTTACGGCAAGTGTTACGTGTGTGTCTCCCATTGGAAGCTAGTTATCCCCAGTCCACGCACGTGTTGCGGCGGTTATTAAGAATCGATTCGCCGCTCTTTAGTGACGTTCCGTTTGGGCAGATTACACGAGTTTTATTTATGAAGAATAAGGAGGCAGACAAAGTATTGTACAACCATGGCCCGGAACTGAGTTTCTAGCGATCTTCTCATGACCAGTTGAAATAATATACAACCATGCCCTGAACTGAGATTCTAGCGATCTTCTCATAACCAGTTGAAGTAATATACAACCATGGCCCTGAACTGAGTTTCTAGCGATCTTCTCATAACCAGTTGAAGTAATTAACAAATAACTGTGGTCCGGAACTGAGTTTCCAGCAATCTTCTCGTAACCAGTTGACATATTCTACCACTATAGTCCAAAACTGAGTTTTCCGTGACCTTCTCATGACCAGTTAAAGTAATATACAACCATGGCCCTGAACTGAGTTTCTAGCGATCTTCTCATAACCAGTTGAAGTAATTAACAAATAACTGTGGTCCGGATCTGAGTTTCCAGAAATCTTCTAGTAACCAGTTAACATATTCTACCACCCTAGTCCAAAACTGAGTTTTCAGCGACCTTCTCATGACCGGTTAAAGTAATATACAACCATGGTCTGGAACTGATTCAAGCGAACAAATTGCTGTTTGGAATTTACAGGTCTCCCAGTGGAAATTAACACACATTCTTTTCAAAATTTGAGTCGCTCTTGCAGAAATTGACAACAAAGCAGATGTACTTTATTCTTGTGGGGGATTTTAATATCGACGTACATAATACTCAACTCCCCTTAACAAAGCGTTTTGTTGACTGCTTGAGGTCTTTTGACCTTAAATGGTTAATAAACACCCCCACTAGAGTGACAGCCATCTCTAAAACAGCAATCGACAACATCATATCAAACATTCCTGGTGTTGAGACCTCTGTGGTCAACGCAGCAATAGCTGGTCACTACGCCCAACAGGCGTTCATCTCTGGGTTCAGCCCATCAAATAATCTCCCTACCTCACAGAAAATAAGGGACACGAGACCTCAAAATATTCACAATCTAAATTCTTCTCTCTCAAATGAAGAGTGGAACTTTCTGAACTCCACAGACACCTTGGAAAAACAATTTCAAGCATTTGAAAAAACATTGAACTTTTATTTGGAATTGTCCTGCCCAATAAAAGAAATCAATGTCAGAGATAATAGTAAACCCTGTCTATGGATTACCAAAGGTATCCTGATTTCAATGGATAGATTACAATTTTACTGTGAAATTGCAAAGTGTTCAAACAGTACATTTTTCAAACAGTTTTTGAAAAACTACAAAAAATCTACAGAAATGTTATTAAAGCAGCTAAAGCGTATGACATTTCTAAACAACTTCTCGAAACTCAAAATTTTTCAAAAAAAGCTTGTAAAATAATAAATGCTCACAAAAAAACAAAAGGCTGGTTCCATTAAACTAAAAATTGGAGGAGAACAAATTACTGACGCTACGAAAGTAGCTGATACGTTCAATTTGTTCAGTTCTGTTGCACAATCTGAGTTCCATTCACACCGAGATAATCAACATCTCATACGTGGTCAAAGTCCAATCTCCTCAATATGTCATTAGCTCCGGTTGTGGAAGAGGAACTAGCACAAATAATAAATCAGCTCCCCTCCAAAAAATCAAATGACATAAATTACATGTCAACTTGGCTCATAAAGCGGTGCTTTAAGCATCTGTTGAGCCTCTTAACTCACTTGACAAATTTATCATTTCAAACAGGCTATTTTTCTTCTTCCCTCAAAGTAGCAAAAGTAATACCGATTTACAAAACAGGCGACCCCAATTCCATCAATAATTTGAGACCAATCTCAATTCTTTCCATCTTGAGCAAAGTATTTGAAAAGGCCTTTCTAACCCGAATGCTACAATTTCTGGAAAAACACAACCTTCTCTCGAATGACCAGTTTGGTTTCAGGAAGGGGAAATCAACCATATATGCAGTAGTAAGTAGGATAGTTGATATGGTTGTGGAGAGCTTGGAAAAGCGCAAAGCCACTCTAAGCGTTTTTCTCGATCTGACTGCGTTGATCACAGTATGTTGCTCCACAGGTTAGAATGTTAGAATTCTATGTAGGCTACGAGGAGTCCACAATCGTAGATGAAGTCGTATTGAGACTGTATAAATCAAAATGTTCAAATTACAAAAAAAATTTCAAAAATCAATCAATTGAGCTTTGCTGTACCCCAGGGATGTTTACTTAGCCCTTACTATTTCTGATATATGTAAATGATACAGCGTCATCTCTTCAGCAAGGGCGACTCATGCAGTATGCTGATGACACAATTCTCTGTTTTAGCCAAAAATCAAAATTACATTTATATATTGAAACATTTATGGAGCTAGATAGCTGCATACAACATTTCTCTAACATCAATATAAACAAACCCTAAAAATCACACTTTATTAGCTTTTGTCTTCAACCATCAAAACCCCGAATTCACTCCAGCTATTATGTTGAATGAAACAGAGGTAGAAGATATACAATCAACTAAATTCCTCGCAATACACATCGACAAAGGCCTAACTTAGGAGAACCATATCGACAGTCTGTATTCTAAACTGTCCTCAGGCATTTTTGTTTTGAGGACGTTATCACAAAGCTGCCCAATTCAGGTACTGATGACGGCTTATTATGGCCTCATCTACCCTCACTTATCCTATGGAGTGGTGCTTTGGGGTGGATGTGCAAATGTCCAGTTCTCGCGCTTATTCAGACTGCAGAAAAAAGCGGTTCGAATAATTTTAAAGTTGAAAAACAGAGAGTCGTGCAGAACTGCTTTCCAACCCCTAAAATTGTTGACCCTGCCCAGCATTTACATCTTACAAACAATCATGTACTATATGTCAACATGTGTACTCATAACAGGGACTGACATACACAGTTATGAAACTAGAGGCAGGGACAACTATCGCACCGGGAAATATAGGACGGTGGTCTATGAACGCCTCCCTTCATAGGCTGGTATTCATTTTCTAAACTGTTTGCCCCGCAAAATTAAATTTTCCAGGACGCCGAGGGCTTTCAGAACTCGCCTTAAACAATTTTTGTTGTCATACATTGTATAGTGTAGGCGAGTTCTTGGCACAAAACTGGGAGACCAATAATCGGCATGAAACAGGTGCTGGATAGGCTTGCCTTCTAAAATTAATGTATGAATGAATGAGACAATTGTATGTATTAATGCTGAATTTTTAGAGTGAATGAACTTTTTTTCTTTCTTTTGACGATTGCGATACAATTTAATATTAAAATTGTCTATGCAATAAAATATATTCAATTTTCTTCTATTCGATCTTCTCATGACCGGTTGAAGTAATGTACAACCATGGTTTACAACTGAGTGTCCAGCGATCTTCTTATGACCGGTAGAAGTAATGTTCAACCATGGTCTGTAACTGAGTGTCCAGCGATCTTCTCATGACCGATCGAAGTAGGCCTAAATTGTTAAAAGTCCCAATGAGTAACTGAAATATTTAAAAAATATCTTATAACTTATATAACTCTAAAAAACATTCTATTTTCAAGTAAGTAATTGATGAAATCAAGTAATGGCTATTGATTTCTTTTCTTAATTATACCTAGAGAATTTCATTACTCAGGAAAAAGTTAAGAAATGTTGCCGTCCCATGTACCCTTGTCATAGGAGGTACTAAATGGCTCAAGTTAACCTGTTGGATTACGGGGCCACAACAAAACAGAGAATTCTTAAGCTACCAAGCTGTTATCTCCTGTACATCCTAACGGATCCCTTTAAAATATGTGACAGTTTAAACGCTTCATAGACGGGCTGGACGTACTATGACTGACTTGTTATTGTTTACAAAGTGCTTGAAAGCCACACTGATTCGGTGGAGACTACTGTTTAAGGTTTCCAGGATATAATTGTCCACTTTAGTTTGTTTGCCTATTCTTTGAAGTATGTGATCCGGTGATCAAATGTTCTACCTTTGCAAGCAGATTTTTTCCATAATTTTTCGATAACGATTATGGTAGGTTTGGAAGGATTCTGC
This sequence comes from Stictocephala bisonia, assembly GCA_035578905.1. Taxonomy (NCBI): domain Eukaryota; kingdom Metazoa; phylum Arthropoda; class Insecta; order Hemiptera; family Membracidae; genus Stictocephala; species Stictocephala bisonia. The sequence continues at coordinate 9,175,146 of JAQJVL010000001.1, forward strand.
AAGCAGCATTTAATTCTTGACTGTGCGACTAAATTCACAACCAGAAAGTTTAGACCCATTTATCGTGTATTCACAACCAGATAGTTTAGACCCATTTATCGTGTATTCACAACCAGATAGTTTAGACCCATTTATCGTGTATTCACAACCAGATAGTTTAGACCCATTTATCGTGTATTGCATGTTTGGGTCCTACATACCCAAGTGTCCTAAGGCTCGTTAGGACACTTGAGAGTTTAACTGGCCGGTCTCATTGGCTCGGTTTACAGTAGGGCCTCGGTTTACAGTAAGCCCCTACAGAAAGGGGGAAAAAACGTAAGACTCAAGTACTGTAAACTAAAGTAACTTTAGTTTTTTTTTTTTAGTTTATGCTAATATAACTCTAGTTTTGGGATCTGTATTCATAATGTATCTCCTAGGAGTTAGATCTGTCAGAAAAGGAAATAGTTATAATACAAAACAATTATTTACGCAGACAGATTGCAACCTGTTCGTTATATTTAGCACATACGAGTTTATGGGTTTCAGTAGCGGAAGGGAAACGTTCCACCGCTCCACTGCCGTACATTACGGTCGTGACTAACTTCCGCAACATTCTTTAGGTAATTAACGTTAGTTAAATAACTATAATGAACTGTACAAGATTGTTTATTGTTACTAACTGTTCAAATTATTCTTCATTGTGTTATTGTTAATATTAATCGTCATTTGAATAATAAATAATGATTTAATTGTTTTAACTTAATTCGTTAGTGTTAATCAAACCCACAAATGGGCACTGCTGCTGATAACGTAATGGGTGGGGCTTGCTACTGCGCTGCCAGTACGCGGCCTACCGTCTACCAAGTTTCCATAACAAGTTTTGAGTTGAATGACATGGTAGGGGAAGAGTGGTTTTCTATCTCACTTCCACCACACAGTGCATCTCTCTCGCACCAGTGCGCCCAGTAGGTCGCAATCTAAGCGGCTTATCTGTAACCAGATATCTTTTTACAATAATTTTTCGTAAAACTAGCAAACTCTTTACTATGTTCGCCTACACAATAAATGATAATACTCCATTGTGACACTGACAAGTGACAAATAATACGTAACAATGACCACCCAGGCCTATTAATGTCTCAAATGAACTACAGGTTGTTTGGCAAGTGGAGGGGCGGGGCGCGTTGTCCATCTCCCATGTAGTGTCAGTGAAGTGCGTGCGCCTGTTAAGCAAGACAGCCACAGTGTTAATACCGGCGGTTACTGTGCATGTCACAATGTCCGGCGCAGATGTCGCAGATGAAACGCCGCCACTTGGCCAACGGAGGATCCGCTTCTGCTGACGTAACCGGAGGATCTTCAGACTGCGGCTCCACTTAGCCTTGACACCGCAGATGGTGGCTGATACAGTCCACATTTCAAAATTGTCCCTCAGAATTACTTTGACTTATTCTAAGGTTTGTAGAATAAGTTCTGGAGATGTATTTCTGTGTACAAATATTATTGTTACCTCAAATTAATAACATGTAACTTAATGCTAATTATGTATACTTAGAATTTTTTTAACTTCACTCGTCAATTCACATGGGCCTGCAGGCCTGTGCGTGGACTTCATTCAACGAGTTAAGTACCGACCGTTGGCTCGGTGGGAATTCGAACCTTGGACATTGCCTACTAAAGTCCGAAACCTAGCCACTGAGCCAGCTCGCCGGTAAGGTGGCCTTTTCTCACACCGCCAAGTCACCACTGGGAAGTCGACAGCCCCATACAGCCTTGTAGTTGACATACATTTTACCGTCAGTAGGCCTAAACATGTTTTTCTATTTTAACTACAGTTCGTGCTTATTATTGTAATGAGTTATAGTGGCCACCGTATGATTACTAAAGTTCCAATCTAGTGGACCATAAGTTGGTATTATGAATTATTTTATTTCAAATCGTCAAGAATGGCATGTAAGTTTTATATATTTAAAAGAAATATTATAAAAATGTTAAAATTTTTGCAAAAACCTACTTATGGTTTGCTAGAACCATAAGTCGGTCAAAGGACATTTCTAGTGTTGCGATACGATCATTATTGTGAACCGAATCGTTGGAATATAAATATGTTTTTGGAGTTTTTTCGTGGAGTGAAACGGCCCCTTTAAGATGGTGCAATCGGTTTTCGGTGAGTTAACTATTTCCCAATTTTATAATCAAAATTAGTTAATGTACCTCCTCTTGAGGCAGGAAAAATACAAAGAAAGAATTTTAACCACTACATTAGAACTTGTGGCCTTATGAAGTGGTGAATTTAGCTGATTTTAAATCAGCATTAAGACAAAACCTTTCAAAGTACATGTTTAATTTTTTATAACTACGTTTATTGTAAATAACTGAAAGGATTAACATGTTTTTCATTTTATTTTTAATGTAAAAATATTTATAATTTTAAAAGTAAAAATGCCTCTTTTTAACCTTTAAAATTCTAAATAATTTTAAATTTTTTTAAATGAAAAACATCTTATCCCTTCAGTTATGTGTAAAAATCGTAGTTATACAAAATTTAACTTGAATTTTTATTGGTTTTGTGTTATGCTTGATTTAAAATCAGCTAAATTTCCCACTTAATAAGGCGACAAGTTCTAATGTAGTGGTTAAAATTCTTTCTTTGTATTTTTCCTGCCTCAAGAGAAGGTACATTAACTAATTTTGATTATAAAATTGGAAAAAATCAACTCACCGAAAACTGATTGCACCACCAAAGGTGTCATTACTTAGAGTTTCCCTTCAAACAAAATGGAAGGAAATACTTGGTATTTATGATAAGTTAGTTGCTGTCTCAATCAGTTAAGAAATAGAAAAGGATCCACGTACCTTTATTGAAGCATGTCTTGTCTGTTGAAAAATACAGCTAGGATTTAACTTAAGATGTTTACCTCAATTTGCCACATTCAGTGCATGTTCTGCACACGTGGATTTCATCGTAAACACCTAGCTACTATAGGCTAGGTCAAGCTAAGTTGAGGCAGCCGAAGGTCTAATGACCTGACCGTCCTCCGTCCACTTGTCGTAAACAAATTGGTCAAGGATGCATGCATCAGCTTGTTGAAATTAAAACTTTTAGTACTGGACATTACAATTGAAAATTATTGTTATCAATGGATTCTAATAGAATCAAATACTAGTAAGTTTTTGTCCCAAATTCATCGGACAATTTTAAATGTTAAGCACTAATAGTATATGTTTAATGTTCGTTTACAGAAACCCTTAAAATTGTCCGATTGATTTGGGTCGAAAACTGATATGTGTTAAAAATTTACTAAAATCCATAAATAACAATAATTTTTAATTACGATAACCTAAAGGTTCAAATTGTAACTAGCGTGTGCACGCATCCTTAACTAATTTGTTAACGACAGAAGGACGGACGATGTTTATCCTCGGCTGCCACAACTTAGGTTGACTTACGTGTCTCCAGTTTGCGAACATTTTATTTTGCGAACAGCCCAGTTTGTGTACAAATAGGGGGAGGGGTTGGGATCTTGAATTATAGGTAGTTTCCAGTTCGCGAACAAGCCTGAAGAGATAATTAACTCCAAACTATTCCAAGAAACTAGTAAGTGTGATATAATTCATAGTGACTATTTATTGTTAAATATTTTATTTAAAATTACTACAACAAAATAAAAGCAAGCCTATATAAAAATATCACCAATTCAGTCATAACGAATATGATGAAGCTGGTAATGAAACAGTGATGTGAAGATCGTGGCAGTATGTTTATAACTACATAAAACTAACAATATTACAAGTACGATGGAACTGTTCAGTCTAGTTTTAAAATGCAGGACATTACGTTTAATATTTTATTGTTTAATTTTATAAAGACGTTAATCTTAATGTAAAACTATGTATTTCCACTACGATGTAACGCTCATTGATTATAATCGATATTTTATTCAGCTGCCTATGGGTTTCCATGTATGTATATAAATATATATGTTCAGAATAGTCGTAATAATAATTTATTTACTTATTTAGATTTACGAACAAAATAACGTCCTCGGAAATAACTGATCACATTTACAAGTACTTGTTGCTAGTATACAGTTTTATGTATACAAAGCACATCAGTTATCCACCCCCTGTTCTATTTCTTACAACGGCGGTCCTTCGGAAAGGGTCGTTCAGTTGTGTACGCAAACAGGAAACGACTCATAAGGGTGGCCCATTGTCCATAACCATTCCAGCACACTTTCAAAATTTGTTCCCAAACTGGAAAAATATTCTTCAGGTATATTTGTCTGTTCGCAAACTGAACGATTTTACCCTTGTTCGCAAACTGGACTGTTCGTAAATTCTACACAACCTTGACTTAGCCTATAGCCTCACATCCAACGCTCCATCATGCCTTTGTTCAGTCTGTAACAATGTAATGTTCCTAACATGTCTAAGCAAGTGCACATTTGGCCTCAAATGCAATAAGAATGTTTCCAATGCTGTGACAATAATGTGAGACAGGAAAAATACGGTGTTCCATGTTCTGTTGGAAACGTACTTTTCCAAATATCCTTGTATATCTATAGCGTTAATTCGTATAGTTGCACATTGTAATGCTAATTTTAATTTCAACAACTTTTTTTATTTAGGGAGAGAAATAACTCATCTAGACCGACTTCTGAAGGGTAAATACAAGAAGGCGATCGTGGATTTTGAATGTGATGAGTGTAGCCGGAGTCTACAGACTGAATGAATGTAGTTTTTTTTACAAAATAAGCTCAATGATAAATGAACTCACCTGTAGTATCTTTAAAACACACTCTCTGGCCGTTTTTAAGATGAACGCATGACGCACATTTCAAATTGGTAGTTGTCCCATAACCACTGGTTTCTCTTTTGAATATTCAGTTTTGGGTATAGTTGGAATAAAATAACTTTGGTACTGGCGGAACGCCCTCGCTCCACTGGTCTGAAATGACAAAACTCTGAGCTTTAATTTGCTGTCAAACTTAAAATAAGTAAGCAATAATTTTCAAACTAATTGTATAGTGTCCACCAGTTTATATTCTTTAAGGAAAAATTATGCCGGAGATTTTTCTTGAGCTAAATTGCTTTTTATAGCGATATTTGTATTTTAAAAACACGGTTTTATGAGTGAAATTGGGCGTGAGTCGTCTTCAACCTGTCACTGTAGCAAAAATAATAATAATAAAATAATTTCTTGTGGATGGATAACAGTTTGATTCATTGTGATTATTTTGGTAAAAGTCTCATTTAATAATTCAAACAGGTTAATGATAAATAATTTTTTTTGTAAAACCTTGCAAACTCGGAAACGAAAAACGCAAGACAAAATTTATTTGAGCAAACATTAACTGTGTTATTTATGTATAGTTAAAATAATACTTTGGTACTAATAAAACATGCGGAAAAATAATGAAGAGCTGATGAAGTAAACTCATAGTTCGTTTACATCGAGGCTGTGTCGGACGCGTAAGGTATACTCTGCTCAAGGGAAAGTGTAGACTGAATATTCAGTCCAAGCGTAAAACGAATTCCGATCGACGATATTTCCAGATAAGAAATGTTTCTCCAGTAAGAAATAAGGTAAGTTAGTTGACTTTTGACTTTGAGATGTGTTCGTGTTCAGTTCTTTATCGATTTGACAGTGCTTAGTATAGTTTAATCACTAGTTTGTTTTTATTACAGTTATTTAGTTTTAGTGATATAACACGTTTTTATTTATTTAGATGTGACAATAATGCTATAGGATTCAGTGTGTATATAATTATCAGTGTTTATTGCAATTATAATATTTAGGCTCATTCAAATTTTAGGAAGTGTTCTATTAGTAGTTGACTAGAAATGTTTGCAATGGAAGAGGCAAGAGCTGAGCTAGTACATTGTGCGTGTGGTATCACTGCCGCCTTGTTGACAATCGAGTTTTGAAAACTTCTGAATCTTTCTTCCTAATTCAAGAAAATTCTGTTTAATACGAGAGTACGATTTTAGTGCCACTTAAATAACACAATTAATTTAGGTTTAAAGAAATTTTATCTAGCGTTTGTCATTATCGAATTTACAAAGGCTTACAAAAAAATTAATTTCTCATTAACCTGTTTGAATTATTAAATGAGACTTATACCAAACTAATCACAATGAACCAAACTGTCATCCATCCACAAGAAATTATTTTATTATTATTACTCTCGCTACAGTAACAGGTTAAAGACGACTCACGCGCAATTTCACTCATAAAACCGTGTTCTTAAACACAAATATCACAATAAAAAAGCAAATTAGTTTAAGCAAAATATCCAGCATAATTTTTTCTTAAAGAATATAACATGGTGGACACTATACAAGTAGTTTGAAAATTATTGCTTACTTATTTTAAGTTTGACAGCAAATTAAAGCTCAGAGTTTTGTCATTTCAGACCAGTGGTGCGTGGCCGTTCCGCCAGTACCAAAGTTATTTTATTCGTTTTATAGTTATTGTAACTGGAATGTTTCTTCACTGCCATCTTGTAGTCTTTACCTTGAACGACGTTCATTGTGTTTTGTTACTGCTCCGCGATTACCTGAGGATTATTTTCTGACTTCTTTTTTTCAGGCCTTTCTATGGATTTCAGGATGGGTTTTGGTATACCGTATCTTTGTACATCGTACAGTGGTATGGGCTTTACAGTAAATATTTGACTGAAGTATTTATTAATAAACAGTCACTTTGAAATATATCACAATGACTGATTTCTTAGATTAAGATGGAAATAACTATTTCTTCAGACATGTTCACAAACTAAAAATTACCTTCCCCAGGAACTAAATCCCTCCCCTTATTTGTTCACTAACTGGATGGTTCGCTAAAGAGCAACTATGTCAAGTGCTGCTGACCACCCACCCAACCATACACTTACTGTGGTACAGATAACCCACCCACCCATGCACTTACGGTGGTACAGACCATCCACCAACCCATACACGTACAGGAGTAATGGGGCACTGTATGTGTATGGGTGGATGGGTGGTAAGTGCCACTATAAGTGTATGGGTGGGTGGTCTGTACCACTGTACGTGTATGGGTGGATGGTCAGTACCATGTACGTGTATGGGTGGATGGTCAGTACCATGTACGTGTATGGGTGGGTGGGTGGTCAGTACCCTGTACGTGTATGGGTGGGTGTGTGATCTGTACCACCGTAAGTGTATGGGTGGGTGAATGGTCAATATACCTATACATGTATGAGTGGATGGATGGTCTGTACCACCGTAACTGTATGGGTGGGTGAATGGTCTGTACCACTTTACGTGTATGGGTGGTCTGTACCACCGTAAGGGTATGGGTGGGTGGGTGGTCTGTACCACCGTAAGTGTATGGGTGGGTGGGTGGTCAGAACCACTGTACGTGAATGGGTGGATGGTCAGTACCATGTACGTGTATGGGTGGGTGGGTGGTCTGTACCACTGTAAGTATATGGGTGGGTGGGTGGTCAGAACCACTTTACGTGTATGTGTGGGTGGGTGGTCTGTACCACTGTAAGTGTATAGGTGGGTACCAATGTTTGTGTGTGGGTGGGCTGGTGGGTCAATACTAATGTTTGTGTGTGGGCGGGCAGGTGGGTTAATACCAATGTTTGTGTGTGGGCGGTGGGTGGGTTACACTAAAAGGAAGTTGTTAGCGTATGTTTCCACCGAATCCTGCGGGCGAGATAAAGTGGCTCCTAATGGGAAAGACGAAACGAAAGACACACAAGGATACATAAACAAAAACAAATTTAGAGGAAGGAGAGGTTATCCCAGAGACGAACTGTGCCACGGTACAACACTGTTTCATTTAAGCAGTATGTGGTGTTTCACCCATACGAACTGTGCCACGGTACAACACTGTTTCATTTAAGCAGTATGTGGTGTTTCACCCATACGAACTGTGCCACGGTACAACACTGTTTCATTTAAGCAGTATGTTGTGTTTCACCCATACGAACTGTGCCACGGTACAACACTGTTTCATTTAAGCAGTATGTGGTGTTTCACCCATACGAACTGTGCCACGGTACAACACTGTTTCATTTAAGCAGTATGTGGTGTTTCACCCATACGAACTGTGCCACGGTACAACACTGTTTCATTTAAGCAGTATGTGGTGTTTCACCCACACACTTCAGCTTACTTTTGGTAACCTGAACTCAAAAGCAAGTATCTCCAAGTCAGTATTGCTCCTTGTTTGATTGTTATCTGTGAGTGTTCGGACTGAAACGTGCTAAAGTGATTGAATATCTCTTTTACGTAGTATGTAATCGGTGGTGGAAGTTGAAATATTGGGAGTAATAAAAGATTATGTAAGTTAAATAATCTCTCTGGGTCTGTTCCACTGAACGTGTATGAGTGGGTGGGTGGTCTGTACTACTGTAAGTGTAAAGGTGGGTGGGTGGTCAGAACCACTTTACGTGTATGTGTAGGTGGGTGGTCTGTACCACTGTAAGTGTATAGGTGGGTGGGTGGTCTGTTCCACTGTACGTGTATGTGTGGACAACAATATAATTAAACCCCTGTAAATGTATCAAGTTTATCCTAGTTGGAACAAAAAAGGTGTCAGAATTTTAACTGTCTGCTGTAGATTATATAACTCTCCTATCAGACTAAATTACTTTATATTGCCAATGTTGACACCAGGGTATTGAGCTATCCCGTAGGCAACTATCCTATTGGGGTGGGGCACGACCAGCCGCCCAGCAATCAATCAATATCGCAACTTTTCCAATTTAATGAAAACTAATCGAGGCTTTATTGTGTAATGGTAGTGGTGGTCGTGGGGAAAGGAGTGCAGAAGGAACAAAGACACAGGGATCGCGGCCGGCAACAAGGAGCACGACAGGACACTCGCGGCCTGGCAGTGTCTTGCGACATCGACTCGCGAATGTCCTGCCACTGCAGCAAGCCTTTCTTGCTCCTGCTAGTCCTGCCGGATGTGAACTGGTCAACCAGTTGCTGGACAACAGTTTCTATTCCATCAAGTGGTAGTTGTCTAATAATTATCTCTGGTTAGAACAGATACTTGTGAAATTCTCAGATCCCTTAGAGGGCAATTTTACACACCGTAAGTACTCACAACCCGTAGTGGGTCCTCTCCCACACCTTAAGTTCTCAGATCCCTTAGAGGGCAATTTTACACATCGTAAGTACTCACAACCCGTAGTGGGTCCTCACTCACACCTTAAGTTCTCAGATCTCTTAGAGAGCAATTTTACACACCGTAAGTACTTACAATCCGCAGTGGGTCCTCTCTCACACCTTAAGTTCTCAGATCCCTTAGAGGGCAATTTTACACACCGTAAGTACTCACAATCCGCAGTGGGTCCTCTCTCACACCTTCAGTTCTCAGATCCCTTAGAGAGCAATTTTACACACCGTAAGTACTCACAACCCGTAGTGGGTCCTCTCCCACACCTTAAGTTCTCAGATCCCTTAGAGGGCAATTTTACACACCGTAAGTACTCACAACCCGTAGTGGGTCCTCTATAACACCTTAAGTTTTCAGATCCCTAAAGGGGCAATTCCACACACCTTAAGTACTCACAGCCCTTGGTGGGCACTTTCATCCACCTTAAGTACTCACAGCTCAAAGTGGGTACTTTCACATAACCTAATTAATCAAAGCCCATAGTAGGCACTTTTTCACACTTTTAGTACTCATAACCTCATACTGCTGTTATTCGAGGTCAAGGCCTGCGATCCTGTGTTCAGTCACATTCCTCTAGTGGCCACTGATTTTTGGCCCTCAATTCCATTTGATCTGTTCTGAAGGTTAAGAAAGTTAGGTTTATTAACCTTGGCGTTGCCCTCTACCTTAAGAAGGATTAGTTCTGCACGTCCTCATCTTCATTTTTCTCTTTGTCTGCCCCGGTCTGATGAAGGCCCCTGTCATTTCGTGCTGCGCTACTCCTTACTTTTACGTCTTCTTATTAAATGGGCGTTTCTTTTAGGATGCTCTGCTTAGGGAGTATTCACTCAATATGTCCATATCCCACTGGCACAATCAAACAAACGTTTATATGCTGCAAGTCACCGTGGAATTCTATCCGGGTTTTACAACTAGAAATAATATTCAACAGGGTGTTCCGCAACTATTTCAACAAACTCTACGATATTGTTCAGCAGGTCAATACTAACAAATAAATAATACAACATAACGTGTCCTATCTCGATTAGTTTTCTATCCTTGGGCATTTATGTGATATTTACAAAAACCTAATCATCTCAAAAACTGTTAAAGATAAAACACAGAAACTTGGCAAGAATATTTATTTAAATATGATACATTTTACTGAACATTTTGTTTTCCTCAAAAAACCTACTTCGAAATGGTGACAGTTAAAAAAATGTCATTGCTAAATATATAAAAATAAATTAATTTTGTATGTAGAAACTGTTATTTTTATATACCAATAGTTTTTTATTTGTTGTTTTTTTAGATATTTAGATTTTTGTAAAAACCACGTACAGACACACAATTTTAGCTTAATCAGTTTAATATTCTAAGTTTTCTTCTTTTTAACGTGTAAAAATCCTAATACTTTGGCGGAAGCAGGCCACTTCGGTTTTTGGCGGGTTAGGATTTCGCTTCCAAGTTCTAAAATATTCTTCGACGGCTGGGAGGTCACATGTAAGTGTTTCTTCAGTAACTGCCAAATCCTTGTGTTGGTAAGCTAAAGCAATATCTTCAGCATATGTAAATGTTCTAGACTTTATGAATGTGATGTCAGCGTTGAACAACATTGGAGCGAGTACTTACCCCTGTGGTACACCATCCTTCAGCTCTCTAAAAGAGCTTTCCTCACTACCGAGATAAGCTTTTATTAGCCTGGTACTAAGCATTGACTCCAAAAGTCACAAAAGAAAGTAACAGGGAAGGAGAATATCAAACCTTTGCTCCATAATATGACATAATCCGATGTATGTCGTAGGGCGTGGGCAGATGTAACTACTGGAAATGTAAATGGGGATTGATAATATATCTGTCATGTGATTGCGGGGAGTCTATCAAAACAATGGATCACATGGTTACAGAGTGTCCCTGCGCTTTTTTACTGAGGGATTAGCTAGCATAAATAAAATCAGGAATACAGGTCTCAAATGGCTTGATGGATTGAATTTAGCTTTGTGACAGTACATCACTTTACATTAATTATTTTTAACTAATCTAAAAATTACGACATGACTTTTGGATCTTGTATCAAATATTTATAATACAGCTTAATTTTAAATTAATTAATTGAAGCTGATAAAAATACGACATATATTTTCTGTCTTTCACAATACCTTTATCATTTATCATCTCCAACTACAACACAACTGTAAAGTGTTAAACTCCAGTTAGTAAATTGGTAAGTGACGTTACAACGTTGGTATTACGCGTAGTTAATTCTATTTTATTACATGAATGTCATGACTTGACATGAGGGCGCTCAGTGGCAATTGAGAGTAGTTCTAACGCGCGGTGTTGCCAAGAGCTCGTTTGGCGTACGGCGATTATACAATACAGTGATTAGTTGTTGAGATAGAAATCTCTCCTGTTACATTTTAAATTTGTTGAAACAATAATAAAATAGAACAATATTTAATAAAAGACAATACAGACAGTAAGAAAGTCCACGATCATAAAATGTTTACTCAAATCAAATTCACAATATCAATTAAGTAGGTTATAAAACTGGTGATTTTAAAGAACTGAAACGTGGCAACAATGGAAGACGTAAAGTCGTTTGGCTGGCTAATATCGTCACGCCATTGGTCGTAGCATTCCAAAACTCCTCGTAGTTCCAGCATTTCCTCTAAGAGCGCTCTGAAGTCAAGTCGAGACAGTCAATAAATAAACTTTTAATAACGAAACGTGATATCCTCAGAACCGTCGGTTGACTGCACGTGTCACTAAAAGAGAATTTCATTTCATCGATTTACACGCTGTTTTCATTTTATGTCCAGCCGTGTCCGAGCTGTTATTTGGACGGGTGAATGCTGTAGCATCGATTTTCTATCGTCCTCGCAGCCCGTTCCGATCTGTCACGCAGCTGTATACCTCTCCGTTTAACCGTGGTACCTGTACCTTTTAATACGCGCAACGTAATGCATGACATAGTGCACGAAATAATAAATTACCTTTGCCTTTCTTAGGTATACCTTTCTTTATTAACTTTCCTCAGTAAGTTTTCAAAGTCTACCTTCAAAAGTTATAAATTGTTGCATTTAGCTATCTTGGAGTCAAGAGATAATTTTTAAAAATAGTTTGGCGAAATTGACTTGACCTTTCGTGTATCCTTTCTCTCACTGTTCTCGCCTTATTTACCTTTTTTTATGTCAGTGGTCTTTTTTATGTTAAGTTGTTTAAGTAAGACTAATACAGGGCTAAGAACATTAATCTGGGAAGAAACGACTTAAAGGTGACTTTCGAACCATCACCAGTGACGGGGTAGACGGGCTGCGTGCAAGGACGGGATCCCTCACCGGTCACCCGTCCAAGGAAGAGCCACGGTCGATTTTGGTTAACGCAGTTATCTTGTGATAACGTACGAACCCTTCAGTCAAAGCCAATGGAAATTTAATTTAATTAATATGTGAACTATGACAATGTTCAAAACAATGTATTATATGAAAATGGGCAATAATTTGATTTAATAAATCACGCAGATTAAATGTGACTATACTTTCCGAAGGTGACACCTATGCTGGCCTGTCAGTGTAAACAATCAAATAGACAGCATGCGTTCAGAGATAAAACAGGTAAATTAATAAAACAATGCAAGTGAACGTCACACAAATTAAATACGTATATCACAATATAACTTCAAAATGCTCAAATATAAAGGTGATCGATGCACGTTTACCTTCCTCAGACCAGAGGGATTCACAAGAGAATAACAGTATTATTACTAACGTGGGCGGACGTAGGAAAAAAGGAAAGAGTAACAAAACTCTTAAAAGGGGGATAATATGCACCTGCTTATGGGGGAGGGCTTTTCAGGAGTTTTTACACGTTCAGAGTGGTGAAGTCTCTGTGTGCTGTAGTCTTCCTTGTTTTGTTTTTCCTCGTTGTCCGGAGCTGGGCCTTGCTTCTTAATTAATATTTATTAATTTTATCTTGTGGTTTTGTTCTTCATTGTGTTTCTTTAGTGACAGCATGATTCTTTTGTTAATCCCTCTGGACTGAGGAAGGTAAACGTGGTTTGCCGAAATCGATCACTATAGTATTTGTGCATTTTGTTCTTACATTCTAATATTTTTGTGTTGTGTGACGTTCGTTTTATTATAACTGTACCAACGAGCATTATGCTAATAAACCGTTTAATTAACAACACTGTATTTTCCATACAGTTACTTCGTTGGAACCGTGCTCCAGTTCCAGATACACCGAGCTCTCTGCAAGGCTGCTGGACAGTCTGAGCACAACACGGCCTACAACCAACCGCTCCACAAGTGTGACATCTATCGCAGTAAAGAGGCAGGAAACCTTCTTAAGTGAGTACTCGTAGACTTTGATAACTAGGTATTAAGTTATAAAATAATTAATTATGCATAGATTTGTATTGATACGCTGCGGTCAAGAGAATCAGTTTATATGTGGGCCTGCCGGCCCACCCGCTTACCCAGTCACATGCAGTGATGACCTCCCATCATCAATCCAGTCACATGCAGTGATGATGACCTCCCATCAATCCAGTCACATGCAGTTGTGATGACCCACCCGCCTACCCAGTCACGTTCAGTGATGACCTCCCATCATCAATCCAGTCACGTGCAGTGGTGATGACCTCCCATCAATCCAGTCACATGCAATGGTCATTATCCACCCATCACGTGCAGAACGTGGAAGTCAATATTTGTTCATTGAATTCATATTAAAAACTTCAGTGATTCATTCAGTCAATATTGAAAACTAATTATTCGTAAATGTACAAAGAGTAAGCTGTGAAAATGAGGTATTCTTTAAAAAGTTCTCTTCGAGTGTAGGGTCTGTTTATGGTAAAAATAACTCTCTAAATTGCCTTTTCACTCTTTAGTTGTTTATTTAACAGTGATGAACCTCCCCAAATAGCTATACCAAACTACATTATTGACTCCACATAGAAGATAGAAATCGTGGTCGCTTTCTTACAACCATTTAGTGGCTATATGGATTACAATTAATGTACATCTTTATACAAATATAGAAATAACTTCTACGTTTATTCTTAAGGACTTGGAGGGAATAAGGGAGGAACTGACAAGGAGCTGACCCTACCATCACGTAAAAACTGGATGAATAACACTCGACACACATTTAGCGCACTATTGGATGCGACCTCTGTTTATTTCTTCTCTGTGGTGACTCACAATACCCCCGAAAGGTCTATCCTATATTTAGAGCTAACTATAGAAAAAATTCCTTTATTGAAAATGTTACACAAACAGGAAATTGCAGTCCTGCTGTGTCTACAATCACTTGATTCATTGCTCGGTCAGCAAGTAACTCCTATCTGTTCACGCCAATCCGCAGGATACAAAGAGAATGTCCTCTCGGACCTTGCTCAGGTTGCCTCCCACGCTCGGAGGTTTGTACTTTTACACTCGCTCAGGTCTCTTTGTAAAGGGACAGTAAATGAGATGGCGAGAGGCACGAAGCAGGAGATATTATCAATTCCGGCACTTTAAGCCAACCATATTGTTTCTAGCTTGACTAGAAATTGAAGCTATACATAATTTGTTGTTAGCTTACTCGTAAAAATGAAACACACACACTGTTAGTTTAAGCTTTGAGAAGACATTGTACTTGTACTCATCATCAATGTATGACTATTCTCTATGTACATACTTGTATATTTATGGAGAATAAAACTCTTATTCTAATTCTTACACGCACGCACACACACGCGCGCGCGCACACACACACAAAATTTAAAAACATTAATTTTGTTAAATTTTACTATACGATAGGTTGGTTAACACCTTTTGTCCATTATTGTCAGACTAACATTTTTTTAATTTTTAAAGTTTGATCAAAATTCAAAAATAATTTTTGATCAAACTTTCCTAACTTGCATGGAGTACCAGCCACTGCTAGATACGAACTGGCGATCCTTGGCTTCGTTTGTCCAAAGTTTATTGCAAATTGCACAAAGTCAATATTTTACAATAAATGTTATAGAAACGGAGGTCACATCCAATAGTCTGCTAAATGTGGGTCGAGTTAGTTTGTTGAAAAGTTATTTCTTCAGTTTGCCACGTGATGGCAGGGCCATCACCTTGTCAGTCCCTCCTTTATTCCCCAAATCCTCAAGGATAAACGAACTAATTATTACTGCAGATGTAAAATGATGTACATTCGTTGTAATCTCTATATAACGACCACTGAGGCGTTAGCTGAGGCCATTGTCAAAGCGACCTCTGTTTATTTTTTCTCTGTTCTTACTATAACATGTTTACTTCTCACTCACAGATTTGAACGAAATTCGTCAAAAACTCTTGACGTAATTGGTTGAATTACGTCAGAGAAAGATAATATTTGTACATTACATTATATCACAATGGTTCATTAAAACGTTGATGAAAGTACTACTTCTATTATTTTACGAAGACATTTTTTGTTCATCATTAATCTAGCTAGGCAGTTAATTTCTGTAGGTCTCTGATATAGTTTTAATTTTATCACAAAATATTTTAATGACATTCCTGGATATCAATCGAAAACTAAAGTTTTGATTCACGACTCTACGAGCCTGAGATTCAACTGAGTTTAAAATATTTTTGTAAAATACGTTAAAGTGTTCCCAAATATCAAACAATACTTCTGTTATAAAAAGAAAAGAGGGGGTTGGTTAGATGATCCGATTTCTCAAAGAATTTTGCATAAGTAGCTAAATGATTGGCGGAGAGGCACGAGCGATTATGTGTAACGTGTTGGGCGCAACTCGCGACATTCCTCCAGGACCGTCCGAGAAACAGGAAGACCGACACCGTCATTAGCCGAGTTACCGCACAGTCACACCCGCCAAGGTGGGAACCGGCAGAAATGTTCTGCATGCCGTCTTCCGTTTGTGGTCCACGCCATTACATTCTCAAGAATTAATAATTAAATATTTTAGGGTCCCACCCATTTTTCACGATTTTGTTTAATTAGCCAATGTCAAAAAACAGAATCCAATAAAAAATTTTCGGCAGAAGTATAGATTTTTTACGAAGAAAATTTAAACGTAAAAACCCATTTTTAGACCAAAAACTATGTATTTAACATAAATTTATGTAGTATTTTTCTCTTAAACAAGAATATATTATCCATTTCTTCGCACAACAAAAAAATTTGATATTTAAGAATTTTAGGTTAGGTTAGGTTAAGTTAAGTTAGGGTAGGTTAATTTGGTTAAGTTAAGTTAGGTTAGGTTAGAGTAGGTTAGATTTGGTTAAGATAACTTAGGTTAGGGTAGGTTATATTTGGTTAAGTTATGTTGGGTTAGGGTAGGTTAGATTTGGTTAATATAAGTTAGGTTATGTCAGGTTAAATTACTTTAGTTAAGTTAGGGTAGCAATATGTATTCATGGTCAACATATACTAACCTAACCCACTTTTTTGTTCAATATATCAATTATTGTTTGTCACATGAAGAATTGTATGTCATATTGGAGTCCATGAAAAAAACATCATTAAAGTGTAAAAATGTTTCTTAATTTGTTTTTTACTTTTATGTTAAAAACGGTATTTCGTCGAAAATTTTCTATGTATTCGATTTTGTGGTGATAGTATTGACTGGTTCCAAAAATAAATCGTGGAAATCGGATCGGGCCCCAATATTCCATATTAATAATTTGTAGAAACTGCCCACTTGTACACACATTTATCAGTGGTATTAACTTTGTACTGTTTTTATTATCACCCTAAGACTTTTAGTTTCATGCTAAACTAGTCAACAGCCTTTGTTTCTCTTATTTATTTATATTATTATATTATTCAGTAGTCAAATGTACTACTAGTCAAAGGTAGCCATTATTTAATATTCAAGGGTTCTACTAGACTACGTTAGTTATTATTTAGTAGTCAAAGGTACTACTAGGCAACGGTAGCCATTATTTAATAGCCAAGGGTTCTACTAGACTACGTTAGCTATTATTTAGTAGTCAAAGGTACTAGTAGGCAACGGTAGCCATTATTTAATAGCCAAGGGTTCTACTAGACTACGTTAGCTATTATTTAGTAGTCAAAGGTACTACTAGGCAACGGTAGCCATTATTTAATAGCCAAGGGTTCTACTAGACTACGTTAGCTATTATTTAGTAGTCAAAGGTACTACTAGGCAACGGTAGCCATTATTTAATAGCCAAGGGTTCTACTAGACTACGTTAGCCATTATTTAGTAGTCAAATGTACTACTAGTCAAAGGTAGCCATTATTTAATAGTCAAGGGTTCTACTAGACTATGTTAGCCATTATTTAGTAATCAAAGATACTACTAGGTAACGGTAGCCATTATTTAATAGTCAAAGGTTTTACTAGACTACGTTAGCTATTATTTAGTAGTCAAAGGTACTAGTAGGCAACGGTAGCCATTATTTAATAGCAAGGGTTCTACTAGACTACGTTAGCTATTATTTAGTAGTCAACGGTACTACTAGGCAACGGTAGCCATTATTTAATAGCCAAGGGTTCTACTAGACTACGTTAGCCATTATTTAGTAGTCAAATGTACTACTAGTCAAAGGTAGCCATTATTTAATAGTCAAGGGTTCTACTAGACTATGTTAGCCATTATTTAGTAATCAAAGATACTACTAGGTAACGGTAACCATTATTTAATATTCAATGGTTCTACTAGACTACGTGAGCTATTATTTAGTAGCATAAGGTACTAGTAGGCAAGGGTAGCCATTATTTAGTAGTCAAAGGTACTACTAGGCAACGGTAGCCATTATTTAATAGTCAAGGGCTCAACTAGACTACGTTAGCCATTGTTTAGTAATGAAAGGTACGAATAGTCAAAGGTAGCCATTATTTAATAGTCAAGAGTTCTACTAGTCTACGTTAGCCATTTTTAGTAGTCAAAGGTACTACTAGTCAACGGTAGCCATTATTTAATAGTCGAGAGTTCTATTAGTCTACGTTAGCCATTGTTTAGTACTAGTCAAAGGTAGCCATTATTTAATAGTCAAGGGCTCTACTAGTCTACATTAGCCATTGTTTAGTACTAGTCAAAGGTAGCCATTATTTAATAGTCAAGGGCTCTACTAGTCTACATTAGCCATTGTTTAGTACTAGTCAAAGGTAGCCATTATTTAATAGTCAAGGGCTCTACTAGTCTACATTAGCCATTGTTTAGTAATCAAAGATACTACTAGGTAACGGTAGCCATTATTTAATAGTCAAGGGCTCTACTAGTCTACATTAGCCATTGTTTAGTAGTCAAAGGTACTACTAGTCAAAGGTAGCCATTATTTAATAGTCAAGGGCTCTACTAGTCTACATTAGCCATTGTTTAGTAGTCAAAGGTACTACTAGTCAAAGGTAGCCATTATTTAATAGTCAAGGGCTCTACTAGTCTACATTAGCCATTGTTTAGTACTAGTCAAAGGTAGCCATTATTTAATAGTCAAGGGCTCTACTAGTCTACATTAGCCATTGTTTAGTAGTCAAAGGTAATACTAGTCAAACGTAGCCATTATTTAATAGTCAAGAGTTCTACTAGTCTACGTTAGCCATTGTTTAGTACTAGTCAAAGGTAGCCATTATTTAATAGTCAAGGGCTCTACTAGTCTACATTAGCCATTGTTTAGTAGTCAAAGGTACTACTAGTCAAAGGTAGCCATTATTTAATAGTCAAGAGTTCTACTAGTCCACGTTAGCCATTTTTAGTAGTCAAAGGTACTACTAGTCAAAGGTAGCCATTATTTAATAGTCAAGGGCTCTAGTAGTCTACATTAGCCATTGTTTGGTAGTCAAATGTACTACTAGCCAAAGGTAGCCATTATTTAATAGTCAATGGCTCTACTAGACTACGTTAGCCATTGTTTATTAGTCAAAGGTTAAAACTACTACTGTATGTGAATGGGTGGGCGGGTGGCTCAATACCACTGTATGTGTATGGGTGGGTAGGTGGGTCAATACCACTATACGTGAAGGGTGGGTGGGTGGGTCAATTCCACTGTACGTGTATGGGTGGGCGGGTGGGTCAAAACCACTATACGTGAAGGGTGGGTGGGTGGGTCAATTCCACTGTACGTGTATGGGTGGGCGGGTGGGTCAAAACCACTATACGTGTATGGGTGGGCGGGTGGGTCAATACCACTGTACGTGTATGGGTGGGCGGGTGGCTCAATACCACTGTATATGTATTATTTAAAAACACTGGGTGGTTGGGACAATACCACTGTATATGTATTATTTAAAAACACTGGGTGGTAATTTACTTACGAGAAGTCTAAATAATACAGGTTTTACATCTACGTTATTTTTTCCTTTCATAATTTGATAATTTAATTTTTTTAAATAATTGTGTTCCGTAAAGAATAATTTTATATCAGAATAATTTACTTAAAATCGTTAAAAGCGGAGTAATAATATTGTTCAAATTAGTTACTTTTAAATTCAAATGACCGCTTCTCTGGAAAAGATACCACTTTCGAAGTCCTGTTTGAGGCAATTAATTTCTCTTGAATAGACCTTCCATTTGATACCAAACTCGGCCTAGGCTTACGTTGAAGATTTTCGTTCAACTCCTCGTGGGCCGTCCTCCTAAAAAGATGAAATGTCACTTATGGCGTCAAAAAGTATGTTCTTTGTAACCATGACCATGTACAAGATTTCATTTTTACAATTGAAGTCATACAAAAGTTGTGAAAGCGTTTCCATATATTTTTCGCCCTGTATTTTTCGTATTCCTTCATACTTCGTACTTTTTATTCATTCATACTGCCAATGAAGCATCTGATGAAATTTCTCTTATTAAAGTAGTTATTGTTAAGATTCATAAATAATAATAATAAATTTGAAATATTAAACTTAACCATGAGTGTTGGACTGTATCAGGAAGCTGATGGAGAAAGGAGCTTCCATGCCCTGGTCCGAAACATTGTATGAGGCCACAGGGGAGACTCGCCTCGACGGTTCGGCGCTCAGGGAATACTTCCGACCCCTGGAGGAATGGCTGCGCAACGAGAATCTGCGGACCCAAGAGTATGTCGGCTGGAATTACGGTAAGGATCTGGAGGAATATGAATTGATGTAGAACTAGCTTCATGTTTTCAGGGCTTTTGTAATTTAGTTGACTGTTACAAAGCTATCTAAGAGCAAACTACCAGACATATAGTTGTAGAGAGGTTTTGACCTTAAAAGTCTGCAGAGGCTGTCGCCCATGTTAGTTTTAATCCCATAAGAAGAATGTTATTTGTGAATCCATATTTTTCCATTATTTATTGACCAGGTGTCATTTTGGCATTGCGTTTGCTTTTGATATTTTGAATACATACGCCTAGTTTTGAATAATAGGTGAAAATAATAACTTCAAACTAAATTTTGTTATATTTTTTTCTATAAAACTAATTTGAAATTCGCAAAGCAATTCCAACGCACAATTTCATTCTTGATCAAAAACTCTTGGGAAGGTTCGTAAAAGGTCCATAAATATTTTTTTATCTCTAGAATATTTAGGCCTACAATATAAGTCATAAAATGTATTTATTCGAATAAAATATAGCCTAAAACAAATAAATATTCTATAAAGTTGTTTCACTACTACTTAGATCCTTTTGACCGAGCACAGTGAAAATAGAAACAGAGGTCGCATTTACGTATGTCATGGGATGACAGGGCCAACACCTCGTCATCCCTCCCTTATTCCCCAAAATCCTCAAGGGTGAATGTAGTAATTATTACTTCAGATGTATAAATATGTACATTAGTTGTGATTTACTTATAGCTGTCACTTAGGCGTTCGCTGCGACCTCTGTTTCTTTTTCTCTGAGTGCATAGTCAATATTTGACTCTGTTTTTTAATATTTCAGTGATATATTCTCTTTATTCCTAGAAAAATAAACTCGAACAACACAAACACTAAACACAACTTTAACGAAATGAAAATGTTCCATTAAATTTATGTTCTAATATCTATTTGCATATTTACACAGATCTGGGGGTAGACGTTACATAATCACCATGTGCACGTTTACACAGATCTGAGGGTAGACATTACATAATCACCATGTGCACATTTACACAGATCTGTGGGTAGACGTTACATAATCACCATGTGCACGTTTACACAGATCTGTGGGTAGACGTTACATAATCACCATGTGCACGTTTACACAGATCAGGGGGTAGACATTACATAATCACCATGTGCACGTTTACACAGATCTGTGGGTAGACGTTACATAATCACCATGTGCACGTTTACACAGATCAGGGGGTAGACATTACATAATCACCATGTGCACGTTTACACAGATCTGTGGGTAGACGTTACATAATCACCATGTGCACGTTTACACAGATCTGTGGGTAGACATTACATAATCACCATGTACACGTTTACACAGATCAGGGGGTAGACATTACATAATCACCATGTACACGTTTACACAGATCTGTGGGTAGACGTTACATAATCACCATGTGCACGTTTACACAGATCTGTGGGTAGACGTTACATAATCACCATGTGCACGTTTACACAGATCAGGGGGTAGACATTACATAATCACCATGTGCACGTTTACACAGATCTGTGGGTAGACATTACATAATCACCATGTGCACGTTTACACAGATCAGGGGGTAGACATTACATAATCACCATGTGCACGTTTACACAGATCTGTGGGTAGACGTTACATAATCACCATGTGCACGTTTACACAGATCTGGGGGTAGACGTTACATAATCACCATGTACACGTTTACACAGATCTGGGGGTAGACGTTACATAATCACCATGTGCACATTTACACAGATCTGGGGGGTAGACGTTACATAATCACGATGTGCACATTTACACAGATCTGGGGGTAGACGTTACATAATCACCATGTGCACATTTACACAGATCTGGAGGTAGACGTTACATAATCACGATGTGCACATTTACACAGATCTGGGGGTAGACGTTACATAATCACCATGTGCACATTTACACAGATCTGGGGGTAGACGTTACATAATCACCATGTGCACATTTACACAGATCTGGGGGTAGACGTTACATAATCACCATGTGCACATTTACACAGATCTGGGGGTAGACGTTACATAATCACCATGTGCACATTTACACAGATCTGGAGGTAGACGTTACATAATCACCATGTGCACGTTTACACAGATCTGTGGGTAGACGTTACATAAACACCATGTGCACATTTTCACAGATCTGGGGGTAGACGTTACATAATCACCATGTGCACATTTACACAGATCTGGGGGTAGACCTTACATAATCACCATGTGCACATTTACACAGATCTGGAGGTAGACGTTACATAATCACGATGTGCACATTTACACAGATCTGGGGGTAGACGTTACATAATCACCATGTGCACATTTACACAGATCTGGGGGTAGACCTTACATAATCACCATTTACACAGATCTGGAGGTAGACGTTACATAATCACGATGTGCACATTTACACAGATCTGGGGGTAGACGTTACATAATCACCATGTGCACATTTACACAGATCTGTGGGTAGACGTTACATAATCACCATGTGCACGTTTACACAGATCTGTGGGTAGACGTTACATAATCACCATGTGCACATTTACACAGATCTGGGGGTAGACGTTACATAATCACCATGTGCACGTTTACACAGATCTGGGGGTAGACATTACATAATCACCATGTGCACATATACACAGATCTGGGGGTAGACGTTACATAATCACCATGTACACGTTTACACAGATCTGGGGGTAGACGTTACATAATCACCATGTGCACATTTACACAGATCTGGGGGGTAGACGTTACATAATCACGATGTGCACATTTACACAGATCTGGGGGTAGACGTTACATAATCACCATGTGCACATTTACACAGATCTGGAGGTAGACGTTACATAATCACGATGTGCACATTTACACAGATCTGGGGGTAGACGTTACATAATCACCATGTGCACATTTACACAGATCTGGGGGTAGACGTTACATAATCACCATGTGCATATTTACACAGATCTGGGGGTAGACGTTACATAATCACCATGTGCACATTTACACAGATCTGGGGGTAGACGTTACATAATCACCATGTGCTCATTTACACAGATCTGGAGGTAGACGTTACATAATCACCATGTGCACGTTTACACAGATCTGTGGGTAGACGTTACATAATCACCATGTGCACATTTACACAGATCTGGGGGTAGACCTTACATAATCACCATGTGCACATTTACACAGATCTGGGGGTAGACGTTACATAATCACCATGTGCACATTTACACAGATCTGGGGGTAGACGTTACATAATCACCATGTGCTCATTTACACAGATCTGGAGGTAGACGTTACATAATCACCATGTGCACGTTTACACAGATCTGTGGGTAGACGTTACATAATCACCATGTGCACATTTACACAGATCTGGGGGTAGACGTTACATAATCACCATGTGCACATTTACACAGATCTGGGGGTAGACGTTACATAATCACCATGTGCTCATTTACACAGATCTGGAGGTAGACGTTACATAATCTCCATGTGCACGTTTACACAGATCTGTGGGTAGACGTTACATAATCACCATGTGCTCATTTACACAGATCTGTGGGTAGACGTTACATAATCACCATGTGCACATTTACACAGATCTGGGGGTAGACGTTACATAATCACCATGTGCACATTTACACAGATCTGGGGGTAGACCTTACATAATCACCATGTGCACATTTACACAGATCTGGAGGTAGACGTTACATAATCACGATGTGCACATTTACACAGATCTGGGGGTAGACGTTACATAATCACCATGTGCACATTTACACAGATCTGTGGGTAGACGTTACATAATCACCATGTGCACGTTTACACAGATCTGTGGGTAGACGTTACATAATCACCATGTGCACATTTACACAGATCTGGGGGTAGACGTTACATAATCACCATGTGCACGTTTACACAGATCTGGGGGTAGACGTTACATAATCACCATGTGCACATTTACACAGATCTGGGGGGTAGACGTTACATAATCACCATGTGCACGTTTACACAGATCTGTGGGTAGACGTTACATAATCACCATGTGCACATTTACACAGATCTGTGGGTAGACGTTACATAATCACGATGTGCACGTTTACACAGATCTGTGGGTAGACGTTACATAATCACCGTGTGCACATTTACACAGATCTGGGGGTAGACGTTACATAATCACCATGTGCACATTTACACAGATCTGGGGGTAGACGTTACATAATCACCATGTGCACATTTACACAGATCTGGGGGGTAGACGTTACATAATCACGATGTGCACATTTACACAGATCTGGGGGTAGACGTTACATAATCACCATGTGCACATTTACACAGATCTGGGGGTAGACGTTACATAATCACCATGTGCACATTTACACAGATCTGGGGGGTAGACGTTACATAATCACGATGTGCACATTTACACAGATCTGGGGGGTAGACGTTACATAATCACGATGTGCACATTTACACAGATCTGGGGGTAGACGTTACATAATCACCATGTGCACATTTACACAGATCTGGGGGGTAGACGTTACATAATCACGATGTGCACATTTACACAGATCTGGGGGTAGACGTTACATAATCACCATGTGCACATTTACACAGATCTGGAGGTAGACGTTACATAATCACGATGTTCACATTTACACAGATCTGGGGGTAGACGTTACATAATCACCATGTGCACATTTACACAGATCTGGGGGTAGACGTTACATAATCACCATATGCACATTTACACAGATCTGGGGGTAGACGTTACATAATCATCTTTAACTAAACATTTTGGTAACTCAGTGGTAAGTGGTTGAATAATTTTGGTCCATACTATTAACTAAATACTGTAGAATTAAGTATCCACAAGGTTTTCTTTAGAATGCGACAGACTACAGGGAAAAAAGAAACAGAGGTCGCTTTCTTATGGCTGCAGTGAACGCCTCACTGGCAGTTATAAGTGTAGATTACAACTGAAGTAAATATTTATACATCTGCAGTAATAATTACTACGTCTATACTTAAGGAGTTGCAGGGAATAAGGGAGGGACTGACAAGGTGCTAGCCATGCCATAGCATGGCAGTCTGGAGAAATACCTACTCGACACATTTTCAGCGCAATATGGAATGCGACCTCTGTTCCTTTGTTCTCTGTGGGTAGATCCAAAGTCCGTGACATGCGGACCTACTGATCTCTAGTGCATACCCACGCTCCTGGATTATAAGAAACAGAGGTCGCATCCAATAGTTCGCTAAATGTGTGTCAAGTTATTGTGTTGAGAAGTTATTTCTCTAGTTTGACATGCGATGGCAGGGCCACCACTTTGTCAGTCCCTCTCACTCCCCGCAAATCCTTAAGGATAAATGTAGTAATTATTACTGCAGATGTATAATGATTTACAACAGTTGTTAACTATTTATAACTGCCATTTAGACGTTCACTGCAGCCATAAGAAAGCGACCTCTATTTCTTTTTTCTGTGCAATGACTCGATCAAAGAATTTCTATGATTAGTTGTGATTGTTTAGCTCTAAACATGTTTTCTACTTTTGTTCTAAGTGCTTTTTTCATCTTTAATGCGATGTTTTAATTGAAGTTGACGTGAATTTGTGCAGATGGAGACTACTGCAAATACAGTATAGAAACAGCGAACCTGCAGGTGTACGGTGGCTTCTACAACAGTGCGGAACTGCCGCGAGCCTGCGGTCTTCTAGCGTGGATGCTGGTGGTTATCCTTGCAGCCTATTCCTGGTTTTAATTACTGTATAACGGTGCCATTCCAGACAGTGTGATATGTAGTGCCCCTTCAATGTCGAACTGCACCTTCGTACAGACTTGTGACAGTATTGCCAACGATTAATGAAGGTGCTCGTTAAACGTTATTATATTTGAACAATTGATGATAATATTAAATCAAGTACTATTGTTTTTACTGATTATTATTTCTTAGTCTTTATTATTAACACTTGATACTTATAATATATTTTTTACTCCAAACGAGATTATAGATTATCCTTTATCCTTTCTTTTTATTTATTAGAAGCTCTATGGATCATAGTAATTTCCAAGATTAATTTTTTCAACAATTTAATTTATAAAGTTTTTTATAACTATTTATTGAGTAAAATTAAAAAATTGTAACAAAATTTAACACTAATAATATTTTTAATTACTCCAAACTACCCTTAAAACCCCACACAAATCTTGTTTTTATTGTTTCAGTCAATAAAAAATGTAGTATGTGATTAGATAAATAGGGAATAAAATATACAATATATTATATAACTCAGAGAGAATATATTATACAGTATATTACATTAATATGAGATAATATAACAATGATAATATATATCCAAAATTAATCTGTGTACAAAATTAACAAAATAAAATTGTTAGTAGTTTTTATATAAACTAATCAAATGATAAAATAACAAATATTTGTATTGTACAACTTAAGTTTAAGTTTATAAAAGTAAGAAATTACCTATGGTAAATTATAAATTATGTACTTAGTTTTTGTTTTTCTACAATTATAACCAACCAAAGTGTTTTTACTACATTGATTTTTTTAACAATCCCAATATTTACCTGAATGTTGTCAAGACGCTTTACTTTGAGCCTTCGCTGTTCATCGTATGTCATAACGAAGTGTGCATGAATTATAACAATTTTGTTATGGAAAAACAACAGATCTCTACGTTGCTTAAAGAAATTGGCACATATAAACTTTCCTATGTGTGCAGGGTGAGTAGGAAGACCCAAAGAGAAAAAAGAAACAGGGGCCACTTTCATATGGTTGAAGCGAACGCCTCAGAGGCAGTTATAAATAGATTACAACGAATGTACATCTATCTTTGTACATCTATAGTAATAATTATTACATTTATCCTTGAGGATTTGGGGAGAATAAGGGAGGGACTGACAAGGTGTTGGCCTCGCCATTACATGGCAAACTTGAGACATAATTATTCAACACATTTAGTGCACTATAGGATGCGACCTCTGTTTCTTTATTCTATAAAGAAACCCTGATAAATGCCATCTCCGAGTAAGTACACAATTTTGATTTTGTATTAGAACTTTTCTTCAATATATTATACTATTAATGAAACATCCTGGAATATATTTATCAAAGTTAAAACTATTAAGAACAATGAAATGAAACTTTGCAGTGAGGTATTCGTCATTAATTTAAATATTTTGACATATTTTAATGGTTTTTTGCGAAGCTAACAAATTACTCTCGTGAGAAGTTTTAAAATTGTTAGTATTTTTATTTTGAACTAAACCATTTTCATAAAATTACCAGTTTTACAAATTTCTATACATATGTACCATAATATTAAACTATTCGATACTAAACTCAAACAATACTAACCTTGAAATGTCAATCATAAGAAATGTTGAGGCCTGGAAATGAGAATTCAGTTTTAGCAAATATGACTGAATATTCTTTCTTCAACCACTAAACAAATGGAAAAATAAAACCTTAGATATAGTTAACTTCTGACTTTTGAAAGTAATGATTTTGTGAAATAATATGAAAAAACACCTAGATGAACAACCTAATGTGTGATATACCTGCTGGAACTTTACTCAGCTTCTTATGCATTAGTGATTCAATAATTTTTTAAAGATTGGAACAATGGAATTTGGCCAGTAATTTTTAGGAGCATTTTTGTCATCTCCTGTGGGTGGGCGAGTGATTACCGCTGTATATGTATTTGGCGTGGAAGAGACAATAACACTGTACGTGTATGGGCGTGTGGGAGGGTCAATACTACTCTCTTGATTTTGGGTGTGTGGGAGAGTCAATACCACTGTACCTATGTGGGTGG
This sequence comes from Stictocephala bisonia, assembly GCA_035578905.1. Lineage (NCBI taxonomy): Eukaryota > Metazoa > Arthropoda > Insecta > Hemiptera > Membracidae > Stictocephala > Stictocephala bisonia. The sequence goes on from JAQJVL010000001.1 coordinate 9,203,203, forward strand.
GAGGATGGGTCAATATCACTGTACCTGTATAGGTATGTGAGAGGGTCAATGCGACTGGACGTGTGTGGGTGGGTGGTTACCTTCTTACGAGTCAAGTCGTACTTGTATAACCATGATTGTACCTTCCTGGAATTTATTAATTCCAAATATATAGAGAGAAAGTCTTCTTGAAGAGGAACAATTTGAGTTCTATATTAGAATATTCAATAAAAATAAGCAAACCTTTTTGTTGTAGTGTGTAGTCATAGATACCCTGAATCTAATTTAATATAATTCTTACATAAATGAAGCCTACTTATAGATTAGATAGCCTTGATAAAAATGTCATAGTCTCATATTTGCTGGAGACATAAACATAAACGTTCTTGAGGTAAAAGAAATCATCAAATATTAAAAAATGTATTGAGGAGTCAAAACATGAAATATTTAGTAAATTTGCCAACAATAATAGTTACAAGAATAATAAAATAAGAAAATAATAAGAATAAAATACTATCTGTTGTAGGCGTAATAATTTTTCTTTCTGACCATGAAGGTCAAATTCTAAAAATAGATCAGACTATTACAATAGCCACAAAAACAAAAATTTAACGTAAATTCTGCTAAAAAATGTAAACCATGTTCTTAATTTATTCAAAAAAGAAGAATGGTTAAATATATATAGATCTTCTCTTCAAGATAAATGTAACAATTCCAGAATATTCTTAGTTTATTTTTCAATCAATAATTTTAAAAAGTAACTAAAAAGAAGAAAAATATGCAAAACAATTACAAAAAGAAAAAGAAGAAATAAAAGCTAAATTGCTTTATTAGAAACATGGGCAATACAAATAAATCTGAAGACTATTGTCAACCTAGGTCCTAACTCGATTTAAGTACTACCATACCTGTGTGGGTGGGGTGGAAGGTAAGTACCACCGTACGTGTATGGGTGGGTTAATACCAATGTATGTGTAGGTATAAGAGCATAGGGAGTGTAAGGGTTGTGATGCACCACTGTATGTGTAGGTATAAGAGCATATGGAGTCTAAGGGTTGTGATGCGAAGAGTCGAATGCATGATATAATGAAAGGATTGTAGAAAAGGATAGTTAGATCATTGCTGTTTCCAAAAACTCCTCCAGGCTACAGAATGGTTTCTTGACAAGGAAGTCTTGAAGCAATTTCTTCAGTACATTTCCGGTTAGTATTTGAAGGTCTTCTAACAGTCTATTTCTGAGTTCTTCCAGCTAGGTAATTATTTTACAAAAAAGGTCGTTTGATGTAGGAGTATAGTATACCTTGAGGCATGTCTAGTTTTGTAGTTGTGAACATTGTTGTGGGTTTAAATGTTGAGTTTGTTGACATGTAGAACTGTTTTGTATACGTAGAGTGCTGATACAGTTATTATGCCCAGGTTTTGAAAAGTTTCTCTGCAAATATGGGGTTCAAAGAGAGTATGATGTGCGGTTTTTTTGCTGCACGTGTGCTCACAGCCTTGATTCTCATCAGAGCAAAAACAGCAGTCATTAGCAAAGCAAAGTAGCTTCAGTCATAACTTAGCAATGAAGAAATACTTGCTGTGGTGAATAACTTTTGAAATACACAAGTAAAAAAAAAAAATATCACCTACAGTATACAGCAGTTCAGATAAGAACCAGAATTAACATTGTGCAGTAATTTGCTGGATCATCACTAGCATCATATACGTACCCATTCAAATACCATCATACGTACATGTATAGGTGGGTAGATGGGTCTATACCACCTAACGTGTATGGGTGGGCAGGTAGGTCAATACCATTGCATGTGTATAAATGGGTTGGTGGGTCAATACAACTGTACGTATATGGTTGGGCGGGTGGGTCAATTCCATTGTATGTGTATAAATAGGTGGCTGGGTCAATAAAACTGTACGTGTATAGGTGGGTGAGTCAATATAACTGTACGTGTATAGGTGGCTGAGTCAATAGAACTGTACGTGTACAGGTGGGCGGGTGGGTCAATACCATTATTTGTGTATAAATGGGTGGGTGAGTCAATACAACTGTACATGTATATGTGGGTGAGTCAATACAACTGTACGTGTATATGTGGGTAAGTCAATACAAGTGTACATGTATAGGTGAGTGAGTCAATACAACTGTACGTGTATAGGTGGGTGAGTCAATACAACTGTACATGTATAGGTGGGTGAGTCAATACAACTGTACATGTATAGGTGACTGAGTCAATACAACTGAACGTGTATATTTGGGTGAGTCAATACAACTGTACGTGTATAGATGGGTGAGTCAATACAACTGTACGTGTATAGGTGGGTGAGTTAATACAACTGTACCTGTATAGGTGGGTGAGTTAATACAACTGTACGTGTATATGTGGGTGAGTCAATACAACTGTACCTGTATAGGTGGGTGAGTCAATACAACTGTACGTGTATATATGGGTGAGTCAATACAACTGTACGTGTATAGGTGGGTGAGTCAATACAACTGTACCTGTATAGGTGGGTGAGTTAATACAACTGTACGTGTATAGGTGTGTGAGTCAATATAACTGTACTTGTATAGATGGGTGAGTCAATACAACTGTACATGTATAGGTGGGTGAGTCAATACAACTGTACGTGTATAGGTGGGTAAGTCAATACAACTGTACGTGTATAGGTGGGTGAGTCAATACAACTGTACGTGTATAGGTGGGTGAGTCAATACAACTGTACGTGTATAGGTGGGTAAGTCAATACAACTGTACTTGTATAGATGGGTGAGTCAATACAACTGTACATGTATAGGTGGGTGAGTCAATACAACTGTACGTGTATAGGTGGGTGAGTCAATACAACTGTACATGTATAGGTAGGTGAGTCAATACAACTGTACATGTATAGGTAGGTGAGTCAATACAACTGTACATGTATAGGTAGGTGAGTCAATACAACTGTACATGTATAGGTGGGTAAGTCAATACAACTGTACGTGTATAGGTGGGTGAGTCAATACAACTGTACGTGTATAGGTGGGTGAGTCAATACAACTATACGTGTATAGGTGGGTAAGTCAATACAACTGTACTTGTATAGGTGAGTGAGTCAATACAAGTGTACATGTATAGGTAGGTGAGTCAATACAACTAAACGTGTATATGTGGGTAAGTCAATACAACTGTACATGTATAGGTGAGTGAGTCAATACAACTGTACGTGTATAGGTGGGTGAGTTAATACAACTGTACATGTATAGGTGGGTGAGTCAATACAACTGTTCATGTATAGGTGACTGAGTCAATACAACTGAACGTGTATATTTGGGTGAGTCAATACAACTGTACGTGTATAGGTGGGTGAGTCAATACAACTGTACATGTATAGATGACTGAGTCAATACAACTGAACGTGTATATTTGGGTGAGTCAATACAACTGTACGTGTATAGGTGGGTGAGTCAATACAACTGTACATGTATAAGTGGGTGAGTCAATACAACTGTACATGTATAGGTGACTGAGTCAATACAACTGAACGTGTATATTTGGGTGAGTCAATACAACTGTACGTGTATAGGTGGGTGAGTCAATACAACTGTACATGTATAGGTGGGTGAGTCAATACAACTGTACATGTATAGGTGACTGAGTCAATACAACTGAACGTGTATATTTGGGTGAGTCAATACAACTGTACGTGTATAGGTGGGTAAGTCAATACAACTGTACGTGTATAGGTGGGTGAGTAAATTCTACTATATAACATTAATTTACAAATTATTAATTGACAATCTGTATAAAAATGACGGATAAAAAATTCAAAAGTTCAAAACAATATAACATTTATAACTTGTACGTTATTATGGGTGATCTAACGCACGATTTCTGCGTACTAAAGGTTTGTCTCTGGTTTACTCTACTACTGAATATTGTGCTCCCTGTGGCTCAACACTACATATACGAGAGGTTCATATACAATTAAATAGAGCAATAAGGGCTATCAACGATTTCCTCTTTGCAAACCCTCTACCATGGCTTCCAGTGATATGCAACATAGTTCATACAGATATAAGATATGTAAACAAGCACTAGGAGAATTCATAAAGATCCTATCTACTCCGGATCTCCCCATTTGCAAGATATTCCACAATGTGCAGGTCACTTAAATCTAGAAAACCACCTCTTCGAGTGGCTTCCCACATAATCTCAAACAAATTTTCACCAAAAACCAACTGGGTGTTAACTAGGGATATATTTGACAGTCAAAACAAGTTTCTGGTATCAGACCCTATGACTGTCATAGGTGGATTGAACCTTCCTTGTAAGGAATGGACTATGTTTGGTCACTTTCGCACGGTTGTGGGAAGATGCAACTACTGGAAATATAAGTGGGGAATGGCAAATGATCAGTCATGTGATTGCGGAAATTCAAACTATGGATAACATAGTTGCCCATTGCGTTCTTTTCAGGGGGGATTAGCTGATCTTCATTAAATTGGAGAAGCAGGTGTTGAATGGTTACGAAGTGTGGATTTAGCTGAGTGAAAGGAGATTAATATTTAAACACTAAGACACAAGAACTTTGTATTTTAGTTTTATTTTATTTACATATTATTTAGTTTTATATTCTTCCTCCTTTTAGTTTGGAAGTTGACTTTGTAAGTCATAAGATATATACAGGATGTACCAAAAGCCTGGGGTCGGCATTATATTTGTTTACCCATTGCAGCTAAAGCAACAAGTTACACATATATGCGATACAGTACCTAAAAAATCTACTTTTTGAAGCAAATATAAATTTTTTGCAGTGTAATGGGAACGCCCACAAGGAGTCAGAAAAAAATCTTCAATTAGAGAAAAGGTTGAAATGTACATTATATTAAAAACCTTTAGAAGTAGAACAGAATGCCACAAACCCGACCTCAAAAGGATCATCCTAGCCAAAATAGTGATGGTTGAAAGTTACAAACTTGAGCTTGATAAACAATTGATTAATTCTTTGAACCATTATAGATTAAAACAACAACTTGTAAAACATAGATACTTCTCCTAAAATTCTATTTATAAAGCAAATTTCAAATATTAAGGATGGATGTTTTATTATCACGTTTGCAGCATTATGCTCCTTGTAAAGATATTTCTTTTGATATTCAATTTGACCAATTCTCTCTTTAAGATATTTTTCTAACTCCTCAGGAACCAGGGATGTGATAAAATTTTGAGATTTGCTTAAAAAATATATTTGTAGGCACAATATCCATGTTTTACAAGTTATTGCTTTAATATATAATGGTTCAACAAACTAATCAGTTGTTTATCTATCTGAAGGTTGTGAATTCAGAAGCCGCAATTTTGCCTAGGATGATCCTTTTGAGGTTGGGTTAGTGGCATTGTGTTTTAATATGATGTACATTGCTCTGATTTAAGATTCTCTTCTTACTCCTCCTGGACCATCCCCAATACGATGCAAAAAAATGATATTTCTTTCAAAAAGTAGATTTTTTAGGTATAGTATATATGTGTAAAGTGTTATTGCTTTACCTGCAGTGGGTCAACAATAATTATAATGTCATCCCAGATTTTTGGTACATCCTGTATAAAACAATAAATACACATCTATAAGAAGTGAAAAGATATAGGGAAATAGTCATACTTCCTGTAGCAGACGAAACGAGCTTAGAGCGGTTGCCAATACGCAGTGCTAGTTGTCCGCCGTTTCCTGTCTCTCATTCTCATGGCAATTTGTAATCTTCTCTTTCTCTATATACTGCCACGCAACAAGCTCGACCTAACCGCGGCCAGGCCAAGACAGCAAAATTAGAAAAAAAGTAGTCTGACTTTTTAACATGGGCCTTCGGTTCTTACAGATGTGTTTTCATTGATAATAAATAACCATAAAAGAACATATGTAACCAGGAAGAGTTGCTAAAGCTAACGAATATCCATAAGTAGGCTCAGCTTATATTTATGTATTTACATACAACTATTCCATTTATTTATATAACTATTTATACAACTATACACTCTCAATAATTTGTTTTTTACAAATAAGTTAGTTGAAGTTTATACAAACGTGATTACTAAAAGTTTGGAACTGTACTCAATACTCATCCTTATAAAAATTTCCTCTTACTTCCATTAAAACAGTTTATATCTTTTATAAAAATACAAGTTAGTCAGTTGTAAGTCAATCTATAAAAATGAAAGAAAAATCATGTCGCAACGTTGATTTGAAAGATTTCTCATACAACACTTACTTCAGTCATCATATGTAGCAGCCACTTTTACTCAAGTGTTTTCAAGAAATGTCCCTCATTAACTTTCCATCTAATAAGAAAACTCACTGGATTACAAGTCGCAAATAAAAGTTTTTTGTCAGCGAGTTCAACAAATAATTCAATGAAACAGTTACTTGAAAATATAATCTAATATGATTTATGTATGATGTTATTAAAAAATTACCTCAATTATATTTTTAGTTTTTTATAAATTCATGACTCCCTAGTTTTTAGATTTAGCTAGTTTACAAGAATTAGCTAAGTACTTACCTACATTAACATGAGATCTTGTTCCAAAGGATGAACTAGATTTGCATATTTAAACATGAATTTAATGTAAATTTGCATTACATCCACGTTCAAACATGCTAGTCTGGAAATGAAACCGCAGATCTGACTTAAAGAAATTACAAAATCATTTAATCTTTGGCTGGATGAAAATAATACACATATTTCCTTTATTTACTTACTTGTTTGACTACAGTAGAGCCTCGTTATCCGACATAGGGATGTTCAAAATACGTTTTAACAACTGTACTTGTCCTAAAAAAGAATATTGTAATTAAAATTGTCGGAATATAATAAATTATATTACTGTTCTATAATGACAATAACTGTATGTTCTACCAACCAGCGCACTGTTTTGTTGCTTATTGTACTGTACTTTACGTTGAGCGAAGACTGTACCGTGTGAGGAGAATACTTTACTTTTGTCAATGTGTTGAATGTCTCAGCGCTTGTCGGGAGGGGGAGTAGTGAACTGACTCATTAACTCTTATTAGGTAGTTTCTTGACTGGTCACACATATTAGTATTTAATTAAGTAATCATAAAGGTAATTTTAATAAGGTGTCGTATTAGGATATTTCAATTTTGAAGCATTTTTGTACTAAATTCGTTGTTATTGTGATAAAAACTTAAAAGGAGTTATTATTTAAATTGTACTGTAGAGTAAATCCTTAGTACAATTCATTTATTTAGAGTTTTTACTAACATTTTTATTATCTGACATCATCACGGACCTACTGTATGTAAGTAAAGTCCAGAAACTATTATTACTTAAAACTGGACAGACTTTCATACATAACTTTCTTAATCATAGCTGTATCTATATCCATGATTATATCCAAGTTTGCTGGTTTGCCAGTCACATTCAGATAGTCTATCATTAGAGCACCATTAGTTTTTTGGCCCCTGTTTTCCACATATCCATAAAGCTTGCGGGAGCTCTTGACTACATCAGTGTTGAGAGCTACCGACACGGCGTAAGTGTCATAGGGGTGATACTCTTTAAAAGAGGGGTGAAGTTCCTGCTCTTTCCTCTCCAACTGGTTTAAGAATGAAACAACCGAGTTGTTTATCTTGGCCAAGGAGTTCCATCGCCAATCCTAAAAACAAATTAGAAAGCTCAAATATCAGGTAGTAGAATTTTATTTAAGTTCTTATGCACTAGGTATGAAGTGGCTGTCACTATGGGGCTAAGGTCAATGAGACCATGGCAGTCTTTGCCCTATGCAGCTCTTGTGGTTCAAAAGTCACATCAAGCCGTTGGTCCCCAGGTTAGGTGTGAGAGAGGGCTTCTTAGCCATAACTTACTAAGGAATTCTTTTTAACTTTTTCAACTTTTATGTATTGTGGTGGTTTAATAGATATAATAAATATCAACAAATTGAGGGAAATTATCAAATGTATTTAAGATTGGTTGTATAAGAACATTTGAGTTAGTTATGTGACAATTAAGGGGATCGTTTCCCTCCGCGAAAAACATCAAAAATATGGGTTTCTATTTCAACGATTTGGTACTTAATAATAATCGTATCATGACACTTGAAGTGTCATTTGAGAGGTGAAGACCTTTCTAGAGGACCATGAGTTAGTTTTAGTAAAAAATTTTGTATTTTTTTTAATGGTTAGATATGTGAAACTTTAAATGCTATTCTTGTTGATTTTGCATTAAACAACTCAATATATCAACTTATGGTCCACTAGAATGGACCTTTAATAATGATAAAGAGTAACTATAACTCCTTATGATAATAAACACAAACCGCACAGTTGAAATAGAAAAGCATGTTTTGGTCCACTGATAGTAAAATTGTGTATGGCTGTCTGGGCCTGTCGACTTACCGGTTTGGGAAACGGCCACCTTAAGACAAATTTTGAAAGAGTTACACATTATTTTAACATATGATGGAAATAATAATGAACATTTCTTTAATTGAATGTCTTGAATTAAAAGACTTCGTAATGGGGTGCCTACAAACTATAGTATGTTTTGGCAGTGGCGGAACCAGGGGGTGGGGATCAGAGACAACTCATTATATCTCATGTAACAAATAAAATTGTAAAATAATGACAGACGATTATCCTTGTTAAGCTTGTAAAAATATTTCCTTTAAACATGTTAAGATCTACCTAACTAAACTAACCCTACCTACGCTAACATAACTTACAATAACTAGATAGTTAGGTTATTGTAGGTTGGAGTGATAGTGACCCACTCGCCCACCCATACACGTACAGTGATAGTGACCCATCCGCCCACCCATACACGTACAGTGAGAGTGACCCACCCGCCCACCCATACACGTACAGTGATAGTGACCCATCCGCCCACCCATACACGTACAGTGAGAGTGACCCATCCGCCCACCCATACACGTACAGTGATAGTGACCCATCCGCCCACCCATACACGTACAGTGAGAGTGACCCATCCGCCCACCCATACACGTACAGTGAGAGTGACCCACCCGCCCACCCATACACGTACAGTGAGAGTGACCCACCCACCCACCCATACACGTACAGTGATAGTGACCCATCCGCCCACCCATACACGTACAGTGAGAGTGACCCATCCGCCCACCCATACACGTACAGTGAGAGTGACCCACCCGCCCACCCATACACGTACAGTGAGAGTGACCCACCCACCCACCCATACACGTACAGTGATAGTGACCCATCCGCCCACTCATACACGTACAGTGAGAGTGACCCATCCGCCCACCCATACATGTACAGTTAGACTGACCCACCCGCCCACCCATACACGTACAGTGATAGTGACCCATCCGCCCACCCATACACGTACAGTGAGAGTGACCCACCCGCCCACCCATACACGTACAGTGAGAGTGACCCACCCGCCCACCCATACACGTACAGTTAGACTGACCCACCCGCCCACCCATACACGTACAGTGATAGTGACCCATCCGCCCACCCATACACGTACAGTGAGAGTGACCCACCCGCCCACCCATACACGTACAGTGATAGTGACCCATCCGCCCACCCATACACGTACAGTGAGAGTGACCCATCCGCCCACCCATACACGTACAGTGATAGTGACCCATCCGCCCACCCATACACGTACAGTGAGAGTGACCCATCCGCCCACCCATACACGTACAGTGAGAGTGACCCACCCGCCCACCCATACACGTACAGTGAGAGTGACCCACCCACCCACCCATACACGTACAGTGATAGTGACCCATCCGCCCACCCATACACGTACAGTGAGAGTGACCCATCCGCCCACCCATACACGTACAGTGAGAGTGACCCACCCGCCCACCCATACACGTACAGTGAGAGTGACCCACCCACCCACCCATACACGTACAGTGATAGTGACCCATCCGCCCACTCATACACGTACAGTGAGAGTGACCCATCCGCCCACCCATACATGTACAGTTAGACTGACCCACCCGCCCACCCATACACGTACAGTGATAGTGACCCATCCGCCCACCCATACACGTACAGTGAGAGTGACCCACCCGCCCACCCATACACGTACAGTGAGAGTGACCCACCCGCCCACCCATACACGTACAGTTAGACTGACCCACCCGCCCACCCATACACGTACAGTGATAGTGACCCATCCGCCCACCCATACACGTACAGTGAGAGTTACCCACCCGCCCACCCATACACGTACAGTGAGAGTGACCCACCCGCCCACCCATACACGTACACTGATAGTGACCCACCCGCCCACCCATACACGTACAGTGAGAGTGACCCATCCGCCCACCCATACACGTACAGTGAGAGTGACCCACCCGCCCACCCATACACGTACAGTGATAGTGACCCATCCGCCCACCCATACACGTACAGTGAGAGTGACCCATCCGCCCACCCATACACGTACAGTGACAGTGACCCACCCGCCCACCCATACACGTACAGTGAGAGTGACCCACCCGCCCACCCATACACGTACAGTGAGAGTGACCCATCCGCCCACCCATACACGTACAGTTAGACTGACCCACCCGCCCACCCATACACGTACAGTGATAGTGACCCATCCGCCCACCCATACACGTACAGTGAGAGTGACCCATCCGCCCACCCATACACGTACAGTGAGAGTGACCCACCCGCCCACCCATACACGTACAGTGATAGTGACCCATCCGCCCACCCATACACGTACAGTGAGAGTGACCCATCCGCCCACCCATACACGTACAGTTAGACTGACCCACCCGCCCACCCATACACGTACAGTGATAGTGACCCATCCGCCCACCCATACACGTACAGTGAGAGTGACCCACCCGCCCACCCATACACGTACAGTGAGAGTGACCCACCCGCCCACCCATACACGTACAGTTAGACTGACCCACCCGCCCACCCATACACGTACAGTGATAGTGACCCATCCGCCCACCCATACACGTACAGTGAGAGTGACCATCCCGCCCACCCATACACGTACAGTGAGAGTGACCCACCTGCCCACCCATACACGTACACTGATAGTGACCCACCCGCCCACCCATACACGTACAGTGAGAGTGACCCGCCCGCCCACCCATACACGTACACTGATAGTGACCCACCCGCCCACTCATATACGTACAGTGGCATTGACCCACCCGCCCACCCATACACGTACAGTAGTAATAGCCCACCCGCCCACTCATATACATACAGTGGTATTGACCCACCCGCCCACCCATACACGTACAGTGGTACAGTCCCTAGAACTGTAGGAAGGGGTCAGGGGGTCAGCTGACCCCCTAGAACTGTAGAAAGGGGTTAGGGGGGTCATAGAAAAAACATTGATAACTAATGAGCAAATGTAAAAAAAGATTAAATTTGGAATAACATCTCAATTAATGAAAACACTTAATGTTTGAAGTGGCTGGTTAATTTAATATATATTTAACCTATTATAAATTCTCATTTATGCAAATATCATGAAATTAAACATCTAGGCGATTTAGTAGCATTTTTAAAGAGCGAGTCTCAAAAAAACAAAATGTTTCTCTCTGAAACTGATAAGAGTCTGCAGAGGCTGTCGGCCATATTTATTTTCTCCCATAAGAACAATGTTATTTTCTTTATCATTATTTTAAGGGATCGTATTTTCTTTATGATGTGTAAGAGAGGACCAGGTCCTAACTTTGCCTCATTGAATAAAACCCATCTCATTTTTGAACCGAACATACATTCAACCGTATCCAAATTAGACAGTTATTTTTAACGGATTTGTTCCAAACAAATTGCATTTGATAAAGAATGAAATTGCACGATGGAATTGCTTTGCAAATTACTAATTAGGTTTATATAAAAGAAAGTTCAAAAAAATTAGTTTGAAGTTTTTTTTCACCTATTTTTCAAAACCAGGCGTATTCAAAACATCAAAAGCAAACCCAATGCGTAATATGATAACGTTTAAAATGACACTTCATACACAACTTTTGGTCAATAAAAAACGAAAAATATGGATTTTCAAATAACATTGTTTTTATAAGATTAAAACCAACATGGTTGATATCCTCTGCAGACTCTTGTTGCAGATATACCTACAAAAAAACCACCTTAGGTTTTCAAGTTGCCACTTGTCTTGCCGGCAACTTCAACAACGGCTGAAAGAACTTTTTCTTGCCATCAACTGAAACGTGTGGCTTCTACGATGACGTCACTCGACGACACAAAAGATGTTGAACCATCTTGTCCGTTAAAAAAGACATTTTAAAAACATTGCAAGACTGTTTGCCAGTAAAGTGGAAAGTAGAAGTTTAGTTTTCGGAAATGTTAAGACTAATTCTTGGAATAGTTTGTTTTTAAATACCGGTAGTATTATGCCTACTTATGGCTAATCTGTTTAACAATTGTACAACATTATTAATGTCTAAACAGTTAAATTTTATGTTATTACAGGACTGCCTGCAAATTATTATTAAACCTTATTCTGCCCTAATATTTGTTTATAACAGTACCACAACATATTATAGTCCGAATAAAATAACTTTAGTACAGGCGGAACGACCACGCACCGCTGGACTTAAACTTGCTGTCAAACTTAAAATAAGAAAGCAATCACTTTCAAACTAATTGTATAGTGTCCACCATGTTACATTCTTTAAGAAAAAGTTATGCTGGATATTTTCCTTGAACTACTTTGCTTTTTATAGTGATATTTGTCAAGTGGTTTTCAAGTAGCTGAAGTATCAACGAAATCAAAACATACTGAAAAAGTGGATGACAAAACTGATTGTTATTTTAGTGATATGCCTACTGAGATTTCACATAAAACAAATGTTTTGAATATTGGTATTTAATTCCCATGACTTCACATAATATCGGTGACTAATTTTACAATTCCGTTTACTTTACTTTCTGACAGTTATTAGTACTACTACGGCAATGTAGTTAAGTTTAGACTGTTAGGCTAACCAGATGATATTCAATCTACAAGAAGATATCAAATTAAAACTACCTCATATTGTTTCTAGTACAGTATTTAAATTATTACCATGGAATATATTGCTCTTCTAATCAAAGTTTAAGAGCTAGGTAAGTGTAAAATGTGATTTCCGCTTGTGTTAATTTTAAAAATTTCAACCCCCGGGGGGTGCCCCTAAAACCCCTCCTTCTTGTCCCGATTGACCCCCCCCCCCCCCCACTTTGCTGAAAACTCCTTTCGCGGCCACTGCGTGGAAGGTCAAACAGGAGTCAGGTGGAAGGTCATCTCTGGGCATGTCTACAGTTTGGAGTCATGATTAAGATCTCTCAATATTATGTTTACGGGTTAGAGTCACGTGCAGGATCGTCAAATAGTATGTCTACTGTTTGGAGTAACGCGGATGATCGTAGGGGTTTTTTTCTATTTAGAACCACGTAGGATATCACCCTCCTGTTTTCTGCCGTTTGGAGTCATCTGACAGACCTTCCAGGGAGGTCTGCCTACTTATGTAAGGTCACCCAGAGTTTGATGGATGTGAGGTTACCCGGGTGTCTGTCTACCGTTTGGAGTTACGCGGAATATCCCTCTCATGTTGTTTACCCTTTTGATTCACCAGGAAGATCTTCCAGGGGGTCTGTCTATTTATTTAGTCATATGGAAAGTCGCCTGGAGTTCGATGGATAGTCATGCGAGAGGCACCGACCGTTTGTCTACCGTTTGGAGTCATGGGATGACCTTCTCATGACCTTGAAGGATCAATGTAAGCATAATAATGTTTATGCATCCTTTTTACTATCAGAACATATTCCCTATATGAAGTAAAAAACACGGTGAATTACTAACGATATAACATACATATTTGAACAGCCGATATTTTATAAAAGCCAATCATCAGGAAAATAACATTTCTTAAGTAATTATATACTCTATTGTTAACAGATCATCTATTGTCGATATATTTATAATCCATAAATATATCGTTAGATGCTTACGGAACTGCAGCTTGCATCAGGATAAAAAATGACGACGTACTATCGGCGCAGACATTATGCGTACAAGTTTGAAGGTTGTTTAATTTCCTCGTTTAACAGTACGTTATAACATATGCATGTTTTAAATTTTATTACAATTGTTAATAATGTTTATCCTAGTTGGAACAAAAAAAGTAGGACTCTTAGTTTCTTAGTAAACAACCTTCTTAATAGGGTACACATAATTTCTATTTCGGCATAAGGTATTCTTTGGAAAGACGTCGAAGGAGGTATCTTGTTCAAAGGATATAACAATACTTACCATCCAAAACCTGGAATGAGGCATTGCATAAGACCCTGCTTGAGGAGGATTCACTATGAGCCAAATGGGCTAGCAGCAAATTTAGGGTTATGAAGCTAACCAACAAGATATATTTATGGCAGTTTTAACAAATTTGGAAACACTATTTATAAATTTGTAATGTTCTAAAACAACATTATTATAGTTACATCAATAATGTAACATAAAACCAATACTATAAATTCAAGAAATAAAGAAAACTTATACTTCAAAATAAATAAAGTAAAATGTTAGTTTTATTCAGTCAAAATATTAAGTTTTCAATCAAACATAACCTAACAACACAGGTGTTATTTATTGCAGTATAACATATGTTGCAAGAAACATTTAACTAATTATAAAAAAAAGTTCATAGAGAAACAAAAGATAAATATAATCAACTGATTGGTTATTACATACAGAATGTCTCAAAAAATGTAAACACATTTAGAAGGGGTATATTTATTCTTAGGCGTTTAGGTACTTAATAATGTGATGTTTTGTAATATAAACTAAAAAAATGTTCAAAATTATAATCGATACCAATGTCCAATACATCTACAAAAAATTACTAATACAGATTGGCAAACTAATTGTATTTTAGTAAGGGATATTATTAAACTTTAACCATGTTAATCTCGTTCTAAAAAAGCTGTTTTAAAATCAGCTGACATACATGTTTTAAATCGTCAGCTGACATAAGTGTTTAAAATTATCAGCTGACATAGGGTTTCGATCTTCGTTTCCTTCGAGAACATATCAGTTCAAATATGTATATAGCACTTTATGGTAGATGTATTTCAACTAACGGAAATAGTTATAAATTTATATTAGAAAACAACCATGTCTTATATTTAAATGTTTTCTTCGAATAAATATATCCGTTCAAAAAAGTATATATTTTAGACACCTTGTATATGTTCATGTTGATATAGGTAAGATCGAAACATTCATACCTTTATATTTAATTCATGATACAGTAAAGGACATCTAATATTAAACTTGGGAATTCTATTCTCCGTTATCTTTTGTGTGAATCAACTGGTAAGGTTTAAATCCACCATGATGGTTTGTATTGTTTCCGCGATTACTTGATTATGTTAGTTTAAGTTTAGCTAATTAGAATAGAATTCAACTGCAGGATGCCCAAATAGACGCTGTTTCATATCCCCTCCCTTTCCAAAACGATAAGATATCTAACCCAACAATTATATAATTTCCAACACATTTCACTGAGCACAGATTGTTTGTGGATAAATCCATTTGTTTATAAACAATATCTTTATAAGTAAAATTCTTGTCATAATATTATCCACAGTTTATATCCTATGCCATACATAAATATAAAACATTGAACGTCTGAATATAAGCAACTAACCTTTATTTTAGTTACATGATTATGCAAATTAAAGTTCTAATTTAATAACAATATTTCAATATAATAGGACTGTTATTAATATTATTTTCTTTATATTACACATAATTTCCTTTGTCATTTTATATAAATTGTTAAGAGCTAATAAGTCACCGGTAAGTAATAGTTTTTTTGTTACACGGTGTGTGTAAGATATCAAGTGGATTGTGAAGCATTTTCTTCTTCTTTCTTTATCGTAATAGCTGCTGCCTCTTTCTAGTTTTACCTTCATAAGGAGAAGGTCGTTACTCGTTATCAAATCGGTCCGTATACTTTCGGTAATTTTTACTATAAATCATCCGTAATACAT